>PITA01012287.1:0-62718 GCA_004023965.1 Spilogale gracilis
TCTATTTTCTCCTACAAAACCCATCACCCCAGCCTTGAGGGGGTGCCCCCACAATCTTCCTCCACCACTTTTCTTCCCTCATTTCTTTGTTTCCTTGATGGCAGTGGATGATTTACCTTCTTCAAATGGATGGCAGTGCACTTGTTCTTGTTTTGTTTTTGTTTTTTTTTTAACTACATCAGGAGGACTGAACAGAAGGTTGCTATAATAAATATATTTGGACTTCTACATTAAAATCAAAGTTCAGTTTTTAAGGAACAAAAAATTAGTAAATCTTGTTACGTTCTCATTTTACCTGTCCTTTTAAATGGAGAACCAGAGCAGAAGGGAAATGTAGAATTTTCAGAAATTAATGTTCCTGTGGACGAATTAAGCCCATTTGATGCTGATGGGATTTTTTTAAGGGATGGTGCCTCAAATATATATTTGATTTAGTTTCCCCTGAGGGCTCGTGGGTGAATGGAGGCTCGTTTTATTTTGCTCTTACACCCCTCCCCCAGCCCCCCAGTCCCATTGAGGGAATTCATTACTAGAAGGAAAATCTTTCAGAATTAGTGACACATGGAGAGGGCTGTCTTGAGGAGCCCCCTGACTCCCTCCCCACCGGCCAGGGCCTAATAAAATAAACTGTCCATTGTTCTCACGGCATATGATTTAATAATGAATACTTTAGAACAATGCTTATGGGTCTAGAATTGTATTTGATTAGCCCATTCAGTGATAGCCGGCATGCTGGATCGCCCCGCAGCATCCCAGCCGTGCAGGTTGAAAAGTTAAGTCCAGTCATTTCTGTGATACTTGCCCTGATACAAAACAGCTCATCTCAGCCAAGCTCTTCATGTTTCTTTGACTTAGTAGGTGAACAAATCGAACCTCACAGGACACGCAGTATTTTTTAAGGGCAGACTCGCTCTCTCTCTCTCTCTCTCTCTTTTTCTTTTTTGGCCGGAGAATGAGCAGTTCTAGCTAAGTCAGTTGCACACTGTGGGTATTCTTGCCTGCCTCTTGAATACAAAGGCCTGTTTCAAGTATTGCTTTTTTTTTTTTAATCCGTTTTTCTTTCTCCTTCCCTTTCGTGAGAAAACTATAAAGATACTACTATCTATGGAAAATCTCAAATCCATTTTTCAGCCTCCTCCTCTTTTCCCAGGGAAGTCTTTCTCCTGACTAAGGGCCCCACTCTGCAGATCTCGCACGCCCCTCCCTTCCCCAGAACTTAGAGCTTCAGGATGGCGAAGGTCACCCAAGGGTATCAGGAGGGGGTGGTGTCTCCGTGTCTCCTGCCCTCCCCCCCCCCCCCCCCCCCCCCCCCCCCCCCCCCCCCGCCATGGTTCCGCAGAGCTGTTCAGCTGTTTCCTTGCGTGGCTTCGTGGCCCACCACTCACAGTGCCTCTGAAGTTTCCTCTGGAGTGACATGAGCGTTGGAGGCTTGTCTAAGGGAAATAAATAAATAAATAAATAAAAGGCAGTGAAGGAGACTGTACATAAAGACATGGCAAAAATCTTAATTATAGCAATATAGTTATGGGGTAATGTTCAGGTGGGCAGCTCCATTTAAAAAAAAAATATGTGAATGAATCTGTGAAGCTGCAAAGTAGCAAGAAGAGCGAAAAATCTTCTTAATGAACCGCCTACCTTGTAGACAGTAATTTGTACACTGTATAGTTTTGTTAAGAATTTTTTTTTAAATTAAAATGCCCATGTTTGTAAAGCTAACTTTTTAACAATTATAATGGAACTGTATGTTGTTTCCATTTTTAAAGTAAACAGGAATATTCCTTCTCTGGAGACTGGACTTGAGTTAAAACTCTCCAGCCTCTTAAGTTATGTATTAAAAAAAAAAAAATCTGTCCATGTTAGGAGTTATTTCACAGATGCCTGTGCTTGAAAAGCATAGGATACTAATCCTTTAAAAAAGTGTAAATGGAGAAAAGTTATATTTTATGAAGGTTATTTTGTTGTATTTAGTATTGGGAAAGTTGGTTTTCAGAGCATTTCAGAATGTCAGAAGCACCACTGTCTTTTTCTTAGTATATACGGCCTTTAGCAAAAGTTTTTGTGATTGTTACGTGATGGTATTTAAGGTTAAGTTTCACAGAGCATTCGGGATAGGCAGAAAGCGAAATCAGTGCTAGGTCTCACATAACGTGTCCTCAGGGAGCAGAGTATTGGACTTGTGACTGGTAGCTTCATAAGGACTCAACAAAAGAGATTGCACAGGGACATCTTCAGCGGTGGGACACTAGGACATGTGCTGTCCCTAGATTCAAGATCTAGGTACCATGTGAAACAATGAAGGCTGCAGAAAGTTATCCCATGTTCAGTGTACAGTATTCATTTTTAATGAGACAACTCTACAATATTGCTGGCAGATAGGACCCGAGCATGACATTCAATATAGTTTATATGTTCCTGTCAAGGTCTTTTGTTAACATTGACCAGCTGCATGCTTCCTGGACTTAAAAAAATTGGGTTTTGGTAGAAAACTTTTTTTTTTTTTTTTATGTGCAGGCTTTCAAGTTCAATAGTAAAAACTCGAACTTCGAAATTGAATGTTTTACTCCCTGCTGAAGGAGCTGAAAGCTGCCTTCATATTTTGCACTTTCTGGTAGTTCCCCTGTTTTTTTGAATTCCTTAAAAATTGTGTGGGTGGGGTGGAGCACTGCGGTTGAGGGACAGCATGGACCACTGATTTTTGCCCTTTGACCCTGCACAATGACCTTTGCATCAGCCAAACTCATTGCCATGACAACTCTTTGTACTGTGTCCGTGCCACAGATCTGTTGGTTACATTGTTAATAGTAAAGGGGACAAGTTGGAGACGGTCAATTTTTACATTTTTTTTTGTTGCAATTTTTTCTTCAATGGTTGTAAGTAGTTGTTTTTTTTTTTAAATAATAAAAAGGGTTCACTAGTTAATACTCTTCAGAAATATCTGTGTGTTGCAATTCAAATGTATGTTGAGATTGTGAAAAGTGCTTTAGTGCCACTAGCCTACCTGGATGTGAGACTCAGCCTCTGAGAAGTCCTCTCGAATGATGACCGCTACCGGTGACACAAGGTGGCCTCCGCATGCCGAGGGCAGAGTAAGCTAGTGACACTAAAGCGGTCTTGTATTACTGTATTTTTGACAGAAAGGTTTTGAAAACTGTGCTACAGGGACTGATGTGGCAAATATATCTCTTTATGCAGAAGGAAGTCTTTTTTTTTTTTTAAAGAAGTATGGCTTATTATGCATTCTTCATCGAGGGCATTGAAGTTGCATGGACTGATAAAAGTTGATGCAAAACGAGAAAGAAACAAACAAAAAAAAAAACCAGCAAAATGTTTACCAAAAAACTCAAACAAATGAGCAGTGCCTGTTCAATTTCACAGTCTCTGTTGAGTTCAGTTGTAAATATGTTTCAAATGACATTTTCTTGGAAAAAAAAAATCTCTACAACATTGTAGAATGTGAGGGGTAACTACATCCCAGGCATAGGCTTCTCAAAGTTACATTAGATTATGTCTTCATCAAGCTGTTAATTTGTGCTTATATCATATAGAACCTTTAGCATCCTGGGAAAGAGGTGCCCCCACCTCAATGATATTTCTCTGAGAACAACTTTTGTAGGACTGTGTGTTTCTTTAGATACATTTAGTACAACTGTAGGTGACGAGTAGTCAGTTACTGCTTGCTAGCTACACACCAGGGTTGATCCATTTTAAAACTTTTGGCATTCTGTCCTCATGGGCCATAAATACAGAACCTTGTATTTTAATTAAAATTTTTAAAAAAGGAGGCACATGCACAATCTCCGTGTTGCAAACCTTTAGTGGTAGGATGTATTATATGACAGTTACTTAATTTCTGGCATTCAGACCTCTGGGAACAGCCCCAGACTGGGCCAGAATGTTAGCGAAGGTTTTATGATGCCCGGTTGGAGGATAATGTTCTTTGGGTACTTTTTGTGGGTTGCAAATGAACTCAATTGCCACAAGTTTTAAACTGGTGTAAATCAAGCTTGACTTAATGTGGTTGTTACTGTTATACCCAGCCTATACCGCTAGCAGCTGCTCATACTGCAGTCAATTACTGGAAACGGATATATTTCCTATGCAAAAACTGTTTAAACAATAAAATGAGCTATGCTACAGACTCTGGCCTCATATTTTATTTTCCTCCTCGACCCCTTCCGGCCGCTCTCTCCACATCAGTGCTAGGGGTCAGGAGGATCTTGGAAGTCGACTTTGGCCCTCCACTTTGGGAGTCTTGCAGCGCTGGTTTCATTTCGTAGCCTCTGGGATAGGGACTATTTCAGCTCAATTCTTAGGATTGGACGCTGGACACAGGTCTAGACGTGCGAACCCGCCGTGCGCCTCTGACTGTCATGCCCAGTCTCCAAAACTGTAAGCGCGGTTCTAGAACATGAGGCCCTAGTCGCCGCTGAGAAACGCCTTTCCGCAACAGAGCGAAGGGAACAACATGTACCCGGATGCCGGGGCTGTGGTCCCTCCAAGGGAAAACCACAGGGCCCCCAGCACGCGCACACCGTGGGCAGGAGAGGCGAGGCCTGACGCCACCTTGTGCTGTGGGCTTAGTGCTCATGGGAGACCCCGAGGAGGAGCAGAGTGTCTCCCTTCTATGCCTGACAAGGACCGGCGCCCACGGTTTCCACGAAGCAGTACTACTGCTTGGGGCAGGCAGGGTGGGGGACCCGCATTCAGAGGGAAGTGTGACATTTGCAACGATGGGGTCTTGAGTCCCCAGGCCCGTTGAATGCAGCATTTCTGAATGGAGTCAGCTGGGGTTCAAGACTAGCTAATTGAAAAGGAATGAGCTGGTGTGGTTTTGTGATCTAGCTGAGTGCAGTGCACAAATGAAGCAAAAATAATGCAAGCTTCACTGAAAAGAGGGAGATAAAAATGCCTGGAATTTGACCATTCCAATCAAAGACTTGCTGAGGCAGAGCTGGCCGTCTGACTGGCAGGTCGGGCCCCCGAGCGGCTCCCCACTGTAGCATGAAGGGGTGTGTGGAAAACGGTTGACTACCATCTACTGAAAGAAGGGAGTGTTCTGGAAGGTTCCACAGGAGACGGTGATTGGGTGTCTTAGAAGATTAAGACATCTGTTGGGAGATAGTTTGAGGAGATAAGAATTGAAATAAAATTTTTACCTATAAGAGACTTTTTGCCTCTGCTAAAATGTTGGGCTTCGTTGGCATGGATCAGGATTCAGGGATAGAAGACAGACGGAAGGTTGGGGACACAACGCGGTGGGAATTTAAAGTCCAGGCTCTGGAATGAAACTGCAGGATTCCAAGTGCTGGGAAAGCTCAGCCTAGCTGTGTAATAAGCTACATAAACTTTCTTGGCCTCATTAGGCTGTTGAGAGGAGAGGATTGTTTACGTGAAGCCCTCACAGAGCCTGGTACATAGTACTGATTATTACTATTATCATTATTATTAATTATTGTTATTATTATTAGTGTGACACATCAGGAACGAATGGATTAATTAGGTCGTTTCTTTTAGAGTGAGCACATAAGGACACGAGCTATTGTTATTGGCAGTTGTGGGGGGTTTTTTCCTGTTCTGTTATGATTTTAAAATAATTGAGATGCTGCCAGTCAGATCATGGCTTCCTTCCCCGGTGAGTTCCCGGGCTGTGGCAGCGAGCCTGTGCTGATAGATGTTCCAGCAGGTTCCTTCCAAGAGACTGTTCCTTGAGTGGAAACTGCAAGCCCGTACATGATCTGATTTTAGCTTCCAGAAGTTTCCTCCAGGTGATGTCAATATTTCCTTTTCTTCATGAGGAAAGAAAGGCATTGATTTCTTAATTGTGTTCATTCTCCCAGGAGCTTTGTTTTATAGGAGACACCCGAATGTGCAAAGAATAGAAGTCTGCTTGAAGAAGTCATGAGAACCGAACTGAAGAGGTTGAGGGAAGAGGAAGCCCAGGGCAAGAGTGGGGTGTCTGACCTCTTTTCCCTCCTCTGGCAAGCTCACAGTTGCCATCTGTGCCTCTCACACGACACTCCGCTCTTTGCTCTTACAGTGGGGACTGGATAAGGACGTGAGGTCTGGGATAGACGGGGAGAGATTGGATAAGCCTGAGACACGCAGCTTTCCAGACTTCAGACAAGGGAACCCCACGAAGTCCTTACAGGCCGCGCCCGCTGCTCCCCGGGAAAGGCAGCAAAAAGTGCTCTTTCCTTAACTCCCTGTCCCCAGTTTGCCCCAAATTGTTCTTTCCACTCAGGGCTGGCACCTCCGAGGCTGCTCACACAGTCTGTTGCTCCAAAAGGCCCGTCCTCCACATCAGCGGAATATCCGTGCCGCGGTAGTGCGCCTGTTGGATTTGAAGCCACCACGCTCGTTCGCGTCAGGCCCCAAGGGACAGATCGAGGGCAGAATGGACGTGGGGCACTCGTGCTTGCCAGGAAGTTATTACGCTATTATTTTTAAGACAGATGATTCCTCTGGGGGCAGAGTATGTGGCGAAGCCTTTGTGGTGTGCAGTCTTCTACTGCCGGGGTCAGAAACGCTGATGGCTCCAGCCCAGGGCAGGCCAGGGAGCCTACGCACCCGGTGAAGCGGGGCAGGGTGGGCAAAGGTGGTGGGTGGGTGGGTGCGGACTGATGACATGGGGACGGCGTCTGCTTTCAACCACCCCTGGGGCCCGGCTGGTCCCTCAGAGCACCGTCAACGCCTCCCCCACCCCTGAGCAGGACGACTGCGCTGTCTACTGATGGCGGAGGGCTGCCCGGGGCCCAGACCCCGCACCTCCGCCAGCAGCCAGCGCCCCGCAGGCTTCAGACGCGCGGGAGCATCTTCTCGGAGAGACCTAAAGTGCTGGGTCAGATGCACCTGGTACTGAGCACACGTGTCTCCCGATTCCTTTTCTCCCATTTGTCCTGACTGCTCCAGAACCAACATTCTCTTTGTTAGCACAAAAAGAATGTGACCTTACACCTACCCAGAGACACATAAAAGAGGAGGGATAGTGTGGAGCTTTAACACGATAAATCCAAATTCAAATGCCTTTAAACAAAATTTCAGCCCCGTATTTGTTTATACCGCCATTCTTTGTCTAATTTGAGAAAACACAAACGTGTCAACACCCCGGCGTTTGCGACTCTACACCAAATTACCCGGAATAGTCACACATCCCCGTTGCTTAACAGTTTGATAATTCTTGGCTTAAGTAGATGGCATTGGCTGAATCAAGAATAATTGATTTTTCTGGTCCAAAAAAAGTTGATTCCCGGTAAAGAAGATTCCATGCAAAACCAAATGCAAACTGGGATTTTAAGAATGCACAGTATAGGGGAATACACACCTCAGCTTTCCCATTAGCCGTGAACTTTTATTTGTGAACTATTGCTGAGACTCTTTCATGATCAAGCCAAAAGAGTTCCAAAAGAGGGCTCAGAAGAGATAATAGGAACCCAGAGAAAAAATATCCTTCCCTACTTGTAAATATAAATACATTTCCATTGTGGATAAGTTTTCAGAAAAATGTACACATGGAGAAGTCAACGGTTAAGCCTAATAAACGCTGCTTTATATCTTTTTTGTGAACACAGACACAGGAAAGGGGATGAAATAATTCTCCCTTGCTTCCTTCTTTTTGGTGAAACTACAGGTATGAACCAGAAGGCAACTGACCATCTTTAATGGTCTGAAACATTTTAATGTATGAGGCATGGCCTGGGAGAAGCCAGAATCATATTAAGATAGGAAAAAGTAAAGAATATAAAAGTGTAAATATTGCTCATAGCTCATAAGAAAGGATGAAGATCACAAAAATTTTAATATAAACCTATCAGTTACATTGCTCCATGATAGTCACCAAGTTATAATTAGAGTCCAATAGAGATGAAAGAAATGGCTCCTAAACATCCATACCTTTTTCTGATACATTTATCGGTTCCTCACAAATACAACATAAATAGATCTTCAGCATTTTCAAAGAAGTTCTGGTTTTATCTACACTGATTTTTTGATTAGATTAACTACATAAGCAATATAACTACATTTAACTTTTATATCCTTACAAAACTTTGCATGTAACAGTCCTTATGCAGAAGAGACCCAGATAATTTTTAAGGCTCATGAGAAAAGGGGCACTGCCAGATCTAGATACTGGAATGATCTCACCTCCCCGAGAACAGACACCCATTCGGTCAGCAGCGATCGTATGGATTTTCTCCTTGACCTCTTGCCTGGGTAGCCTGAAATCCAAACTGGGCTGTGCTCCAGCTAACGTCCTCCCCGGAAGGACTTATTGAAGTATGCGCGCCTTACCTGGTACTAATGAAATCCACATGGGCTGCCCCAGGCTCCGCGCTTTCTGCTTCTTGTTTTCTGTTTCTGCAACACTGTTCCTTCAGGCTGCCCCTCTGGTGAGAAGTCTCAGGGCACATTCTCCATCCAGTTCGAAGGAGGTTTGCGTGAAGAAATGTCAAATTAATAGCATGTGTTAAAAATCCCCACCAAGCTACCAATATCAAGATTTTTCCCATCACAATGTCAAAGCTACCAAACGGGGGATTTCGAGTGCAAGAAAGGTTTCCAATAAGAGAGAGACCACTTTGTTGGCAGTAATACCACACTGGACAGACTGGACGCGTGTTGAATGATGGCTGAGTCAGGCCCTGGGCTAAGTATTTCACTTCTGTTCTATTTGTTTAGTCCTCAGAAGACTCTCAAAAGGGAAGCACTAATAATATTCTTGAGTTACCGACGAGAAAGCACACACACCGAGGGATGAAGATGACTTGTCCTGACAGATGGTGGTAGATTGTAGGGTTTAAACAGCATTTGCCCAGTGATCTAAACTGCTTCGTGTATCTTTTGAAATGTGGTCCAACGAAATGGTTTAGTTATCTTTTTTTTGAATGGTACAGAACATGCAAACTTCAGAATTCTCTGAACCCCAGATCTGAACTGGAGGTTAACGCAACCATTGACCTTCATTGTTTTGTAGGATCTGTGTGAGGTCTAGTTGTTTGGTCATCCATTTCAGTTTCAACTTTACAAATCTCATTAAGTTTTGGGGAGGGTGGGCATTCAGAACTCAAGATGATGTTAGGTAGTTACCATCAGATTCTTTATTAACTGGCCATTGAGTTTATAATAAAATCGTAGAACAATAGCCATGTTCTATTAAGAATGTGTTACTGAGTGGGAGTCAGGGTCTATGCTAAATATTTTACATACGTTATTTAGCTTAATTCTCAATAATAGTTTGGCTATAATCATCCCCGTTTTGCGGATGAAAATGGAAAGATGTAGAGATGGAGCGATTCACTCCTAATTCACGCTGCTTTGATGTGGTGGACCCAAGCTTAAAGGCCAGGTAAGCCTGACTACAAACTCCATGACCATTAATTACCTCTTTGTTACATCTTTTTAAATTCAAATCAACCAACAGGTATAGAGAAGGTAGGAAGAAGAGGAAGACATTTTTATTTTTTAATTTGTTATTTATATTTATTTATTATTTTTTTAAGATTTTATTTATTTATTTGACAGAGCGAGAGATCACAAGTAGGCAGAGAGGCAGGCAGAGAGAGAGGAGGAAGCAGGCTCCCTACCGAGCAGAGCCCCGGATGTGGGCCTCGATCCCAGGACCCTGAGATCATGACCTGAGCGGAAGGCAGAGGCTTAACCTTCTGAGCCACCCAGGTGCCCCGAGGAAGACATTTTTAAATGGAATCATTTTTATTGTCGTAAGTGAGCATTTTTAAACTAAATCAGATCGACTATCCTGATAGTACTAACTTCTCTCCTCAGAGAAGGCCTCTTCTGCGAGTGTGTGAGTTGGTATTTTGTGGCTGGGCTAGAACCTGGTTGGGGTAGGCTACTGGGCCTCTTGCTAATGATCTTAGAGATCTGAGGATGGCCTAAGGGTGCCTGTGCCCTTGGGAAATGAAAGCACCCAGAATCGTAGCACCTGGCAGCGTTTTCCATCCCTGACACCTACCACTGGGTGCAGAGGTGAGGCGCACACGTCCGATGCAGATGCTGCGCTGGGCGGCGGCCTCGCTGCTGCCCGGGATGCCACGCCGTCTTCGAGTGCTCGCCTGGAGACAGTGCGAACCGTTGGCCAGGCATTCTAATTATGATGCAAGTGGGCTTCCAGGCCTCAACAAGTTTTCTTTCACAGTGGGTGCCCTGAGGAGAAAGGAGGGGTTCTTGGTATGGCCTCATTGTTCGAGCCTGCTGTTCAGGTGCCGGGCTGAGGAACAATGGACCCCATTGACGGCAGCGCGCGGCTCTGCACACGCCAAAGGGATGTGCCAAGGCGTACTGCTCGGGGCAGGCGGAGAAGTCGGCGGGGAGGCACAACCAGGTGAGGGTTCAGGATCAAAGATGGCCTCCTCCTTCCGCCTCAGCTCAGCGGGGCTGGGCAAGAGCGTCAAGTACCCGCAGGCTTGCGAAAGGCCAGCCGGTGAGTCTGGGCAGACACCTCAGTTCTGAAGCCCTGAGATTATGGACCACACTATCCATTTCAGCGTCCTCTGCCAGTAGGGAACTCTACATCTTGAATGTGCCAAATTACATGCTCTTTATTTTTAAAGAAGGTATGTCTGGAGAACTGTCTTTCCCGTAAAAGAGGAAAAAGAATCACAGAAACGTTCTTGGATTAGTTTGAATTTTGCTTGTTTACTGGAATAAATAAATAGAGATGAGACTGTAAAATATATCCTAAAATTCAAAAAAATAAAATCGTTACTGTGAGTGATTTCAACGAGGAAGCCCTAAGTGCCTCATCTCGCAGGGCTAAGCTTTGTTTTCAGGCCTCATTCTTCTAAGCCAAAAGCCTCTAAGCAGAGGCCCAGAGACAGAGCGATACAAATGAGAATCGGGCAGGAAGGAGCATGAGAAGGTAGCCCAGCCTTGCTCTGAAGCATTTTTGAGAGAGAGATTATTCATTTATTCATCCATCCACTTATGAAACATTTATTAATCTCATAGAATTCATTATGTTTCATTGATGACATTACATAAGCTTTCCTGAGATTGGACTTCAGGCTTCCTGGTTTCCAACTTGTGGAAGATGATTCACCTTGGAGCTGTGGCCAAGAGGACCACTTTCATTTTCTCAAAAAGTTATTGGTGGCAACCACGGGCCAGCCCCACAATTTCCATGGGGGACAGAAGAGGAAGCAGAAGTGGCTTCCTCCTTCCTAGGGACAGGGCTCCTTATGTCCTTTCAGCATTTCTTGGACGACAAGCATCTGAGAGCAACTCTAGTTCATTGAAATAGATGAGGAAAAGCACAGCAAGTGCCCGGCAGAGAGCCAAACTTTCCGAGTGAATTACCAAAACTCATGGGGCCTCACTATCCTCATCTGTAAAATGGGAAAAATAAGACCCACCTTAAATGGTTGTTGTAGGGGGTAAAATGAGATCCTGCTTGAACATCACCCATTACAGTACATAGTAGGTACACAGTGGACCAAAAGGGTGCCAGTCATTGCTCTGATGGGTTTTGATGATCTTGCTTCTGTCTTTTTTTTAATAGCTGAATCTATGGACTGAGGCCATACTCAGCACCCCCTAAAAGCTTGTCATGTGGAATTTCAAAGTCCATGGGAAGGAAACTTGGATTTCCTAAAACTCTCAGGGTCTTGTCTCATTAACACCCATTCTAGCTTCTTTTCCTCCAATGAACCTTCCTTAGGCATATTTCATGCTCCAATAAGTTATTTTCTCCCTTTTTGCCTAATAGGAGTAGGGGATAGGCGCGTGTCATGGAGGGCGTTTCTCCTTCCACGATTCCCAAGATCACCCTCATTCTAAGTCTCTGTTGAGAAATAAGCTCTTCATTACCTTGAAGAAGATTTGAAAACCAACCCCAGGGTTTGGCTCCCAAGCGTGGACGTGTGGGCAGCAGCCAGGCTGAGAAATGGAGTCAGATGTCAGGTTCCCCAGGAAAATGTGCCTGGCTGTTTGTATTGGTTTCCGGAGAACCCTTCTGCCCTGACGTTGTGCTAACTGGGTATTATGGGAAAGTTAGGCTTTTTACTTTGGGGCTTGACTTGGCCTGCGGGAGCTGGCCTCCCCTTAGCTGCCATGGGACTCAGGCCTTCTCTCTTGCCAGGGTCACAAAGAGTGACCACACAGAGCAAAACTTAAAACAACTGTGGCCCCAAACACTCTCCCCTGCTCCTCTGTACCACTCTTCCTCACCAACATTCTGACCAGGTCTCGGATGTCGTTACTACGAAATCAGTAATCTGTTCACTGCCTTTTTCTTCCTGGTCTTCCCTATGATTTGGTGAAATTTGATAAGAGTTAGATGAGTTTTGCTTGGCAGGAGCAAAAGAAGGAGCAGGTCCTAAGGGGGAGAAAACAAAGTAAAGTTTCTACATGTTAACTTACTTTGGCCTTATCTGAGCTCTTGGGACGCCCCCACCCCTTTTCCTGCTCTACTTCCCTCTTCGATGGCTAGTGGCCGGCAGGTTCTGGTTCTCACAAGTGTCCCCAGCTGACCCCTCCCTCTGCCCAGCTTCTATTCCTACCTCCCTGTCACTGGAGGTCATGGGGTGTTACCAGACTCCCATACATTAAAGTGGAAATGGTTGACTAGTCACTGTTCTCTCTGCCCTTCTTCTCCACTTCCCCAGAGCTGTTACCTCTGGGATTGGACTTCATTTAGTTTCACAAAGGGGAAAGAAACTCTGTAGGGGGCAAGATTTAGAAATCAACAGTAAAGGATAGAAAGACATGGCTTCTCTTTATAAGAGAGCGTTGGGTCCCAGCCATGTGTGTGGAGTCAAGCTGCATAATCCTTTTGAGTTTCGATATCCCCATCTACAGAATGAAGATAATATCCGTTTTAGAAATGAAGTAAAAGTTCTAGCTTCATGAAAGATACTTCATATATCATCCATGTGACCATTATTATTGGGCTCCTCTACCTTGACCTCCTACCAGTCCTAGAGAGGGATGAATGTTAAGGAGGCCTGAGATGGTGGGAGCTACAGGGACCTTCATCTGCTCATGAGTGTTGTGGCCTCAGGCCATCCCTGGGGAAACAGAGAAGCCAAAGAAGGATGAGGAAGAAACACGGAGAGGCATGGATGCTGGCCTGCTTAGGGTCAATAACAACATGTATCACCTGAAGTTACCTGTGGTCAGAAGGATTTCATTCTGGTGAGGAGACAAGAGACTCAATGGACCACACCTCTTTGGTAATGGGCAGAATGTCTGGCTCTCTGCTGAGCCTGGGGCCTCCATCTCTGAGGGGTTCCCAAGCCCCCTAATAACCCCAGCTTCCATAGGTCACCATGTTCTTTCTATGCCAGTGATTCCCCACACATTTGAATCTCATGGGGAAATGCACCTGGCCAGTTTAAAAGCTCCTCAGGTGACTCTACTGTGTAACCAGTCAGAAAACATCATTGGAGATCTAGCCTGTTACCGTCTCCCCCCAGATAGATCCCAAATGGTCATGATGCTCTATGATAACTGAAGAGGATGTTTAATCTGAGTCGTGCATCAAATAATGCATTTGTTTACTTTAAGCTATACATATTCTTTATTCTAAAGAGCATAATCTAGTGTGGTATGGTCATCTTGCTCAAGCAGTATATTCCTAGCCTTCCAGTTTAAAAGAAGGAGAAGGGCATACCTGGGTATCTCAGCTATTAAGCACACGACCCTTGGTCTGGCTCAGCTCATGATCTCAGGGTCCTGGGATCAAGACCCAAGTCAAGCTCCCTGATCAATGGGGAATCTGCTTCTCCCTCTGCCCCTCCCCCCACTCATGTGCACAGGAGGGCACGCATGCCCACACACACGCCCCCCCCAACAGTCTCTCTCTCTCTCTTAAATAAATAAATAAATAAATAAGATCTTTAAAAAAATAAAAGGAGAAGGATGAGGACAAAGAGGAGGAGGAGAATGAGGGGGAGGAGATAGAAGGAGAAGAGGAAGAAGAGGAGGAGGAGGAGGAGGAGGAAGGGGGAGGAAGGAGTGCTAAGAGGAGGAGGGAAGAAGGAATCATTACTTAGGTTCCTTTCTGGAGCAGTATCAGAGAATAATTTAGGCAATGTTAAAAGTAATCTTTTTAGGACAAGTGAAGGAAGCTTTCGCGGGTGATGTTTCCATTTCTTTGAACTGGTCAATTAGATCAAACAGAAAGCCTTACATGAAATGATAGGCATTTTGTCTCCGGTAAGGCTTTTGTCATCTAAGGGGCTCTTCTTGAAATTCTACACATGTGTGAAGCCTGCACACTAATGGTTGACCAAGTTTCCACTCCCATTGCAAAGATATACCTGTGACATCCTTAGATTTTGAGAAAACCATATTTTACTCTAAAGAGCTACTCCGAAGCTCAGCTTAGGCGCGGTGTCAAGGGAAACTGAGGTCACGGACACTTGACATTTGACCTGGAAGGATTATTGGGGAAGACTGGGGCACCCACCCCTGTCAGATATTGAAATTCTGTCACATGGGAGAGTGGCCTGACTTGTATCGTTAGGTTCAAATGGGCACAAGTAGGACTAAGGGCTGGGAATTAACAAGGAGATGACACATTCCCAGCAAGTCTGAGGGAGACCCTTCGTCAGTGGAAGATGAAACAATGAGCAGCACACAGGAGCATGTCTTGGCCAACCAGTTCTCCCGTGAAGGTCAGAATGGTGAGTGTTCAAGGGGGAGCGCCCGGATGGCTGGTTACGCCGAAGGCCCCATGGCAGTGCCCTATGTGCCAAAACCTACCCAGACGGAGGCAGGCGAGGGAATACATTCATCCCACATCTGAAAGTACTTCCCACGGTCACGAGAATTTTAGGAGTTTTCCCTTTAAGATGGTTAAGTTACGTTATCTGGAGCAGGAGGGCTCAGGAGACTGAGCACCTATGAGGTTTTCACTTTCTCTTCGTGTTTATTGATCAGCAGAAGCAAGAGTTTAAAGTGAAATCTCTCCAACTCACTTTGTTATCCATCTTGGTCTGAGGGGTTCTTTTCTGCTGGTTTTTGTTTTGTTTTGTTTGTTTTGTTTTAACATTGGTATTTGTCAGTACACGTAGGTGGCTCAGTCGGTTAAATATGGGACATCGGCTCAGGTCATGATCCCTGGGTCCTGGGATTGAGTCCCACACGGGGCTCCTTGCTCAGCAGAGAGCCTGCTTCTCCCTCTGCCTTCCTCTACCCTTGCTTGTGCTGTCTCTCTGGCAAATAAGTAAAATATTTTTTTAAAAAAATTAAAAAAAATAAAAATTGGTATTTGTGTCATCACATGACAATTCTACTGTAATCTTTAAAAACTCTTCAAGATGGGGCGCCTGGGTGGCTCAGTCCTAAGCGTCTGCCTTTGGCTCAGGTCATGATCATGGAGACCCAGGATCGAGCCCTACCTCAGGCTCCCTGCTCGGCAGGAAGCCTGCTTCTCCTTCTCTCACTCCCCTTGCTTGTGTTCCCTTTCTGACTATCTTTCCCTCTGTCAAATGAATAAATAAAATCTTCAAAAAAATAATAAGATAAAAAATCTTCAAGATGAAGTAAATTCTATTAAATAATTATTTTTTATGTTCAGTTAGCCACTGTACCGTACACCATTAGTTTTTGATGTAGTGTTCGATGATTCGTTAGTTGCGTGTAACACCCAGTGCTCGTCACAGTGGGTGCCCTCCTTAATACCCATCACCTGTCTACCTCATCCCCTGATGACTCCTCTCTGAATCCCTCAGTTTGTTTCCTGGATTCCATAGTCTTTCATGTTACCCTCTGATTACCCCCCTTCAGTTTTCCCTTCCTTCCCCTATGGTCTTCTGTCCTATTCCTTATGTTCTACATATGAGTGAAACCATATGATGATTGTCTTTCTCTGTTTGACTTATTTTACTTCGCATAGTTCCCTCCAGTTCCATCTATGTTAGTGCAAATGGTGGGTGTTCATCCTTTATGATGACTGGGTAATATTCCATTTGTATATATGGACCACATCTTCTTTACCCATTCAAGATGAAATAAATTCTGTATTCAGTTTTTGGTAGTGATACACCTAATATTTGGTCTGGGTATCAGGAAGATTTTTCTGAAAAATCTACAATTACTGGTGAAACTCTAGAGGTCTTGAGCTGAAATTCCTGTATAATCTTCCTCCTTTCTCTTCACTATGAAAATGCCCTCTGTTGAGTTGGACCTTGTTTCAGCTTCTAGACATTTAGGTGAGCTAATACATGGAAAGTGCTTAGAAAAGCATCAACACACACGAGCACTCAATAAGTATTGGTTGTCAGAGACGTTACAGTGTGATGGAATCTGAAAATTGGTTCAAAATTCTTGCTCAGGTATGTTCCCATATAAGATGTAATGAATCAGTGATTTAGACATTCAAAAGCCTACCAAAGAGGCTTGTGAAGGTTTCTCATAAACCAAGACCCTGAACCTCACAGGAATTGCAGACTTTTAGAAGAAACTACTAGAAAAAGAGCAAGCAAGAAAATGAGTACAACCTTTTGTGAGTATGTAGAATTAATTCCCTTTTTATTTATAATGGAATTTACCATTAGATTTTTGCAAAATATTTTGTATTGCAAAGGTCTAACAAACCCAGGAAAACATCTGAATCACAATATGTTAAAATCTGATTTTTTTTTAACTTGATTTCGATTGAAGTCGTCACTACAATTTATCCCCGCATTCAGTTTTGACTGTCCACTGTGTATCAGGTACTTGTCAGATCCCAGAGATTCATATATGAGTAAGTTACTGGTAGACACACTTAAGCCAATGAATAAGCAACATTACAGTGTTCTCAGAGACTTAAACAAAGTGCAGAGGGAGATAAATTCTCTTGAATCAATTCTGTTTGGGAATTAAAAGAGTAAAGGAAAGACATCAGGCTTGAGGGAAGCTTTCAGAACGGGTTGGTATTTGACTGGGGCTTTAACAGATAATGTTTTGGGGCACCTGAGTGGCTCAGTCGGTTGGGCATCTGACTTTTGATTTTGGCTTGGGTCATGGTCTTGGAATCACGGGATGGAGACCCTAGGGTTCCGCACTCAAGGAGGGGAGTCTCCTTAAGAATCTTCTCCCTCTGGTCCTCTCCCTCCCCCAATAAATAAATAAATAAATAAATAAATAAATAAATAAATAAATAAATATTTATTTCTTTATTTTTTAAAGAACAGATAGTGTTTTGCCATGTAGGGAATAGGGGAAGGTCATTTCAGGTGATGGTAGAAAGTCATCCAATGTAGTGGAATGCAGCAGTGTCTTGGGACACCAGTATAGTTCTGGGATTGAGTTATCTAGTGAGTTCTCCAGCTAATGCATGAAGTGCATGGGAACAGTGGGTGAGGAAATACCCTGCAAGTTTTAGGATCCATCCTAGGTATATAAAGGTATTTTATTGTTGTCTCAGGGCAATTGTAACTATATATTGAAATCTGAACATTATACCTCAGGAAATGGGGAAGCCATAATTAGAAACATAAAGAAATCACTTGGCACCATCAACGCTTGACTGTCTCTGTGGTAGTGAATCTTCTCATTCCAACTCTCCCCACACCCCCCTGGGTCCCTTGTTTTCCAAATTAGAATCTGCACATTCTTTGTACGAATTCATGAACTATTTTCAATATTTCAATAAGCTCAAGAAAATTAAGCCTTGCTTGTAAGATTAAAACCAACGTACTCGTTAAAACAACAGGACTCTTCTTTTTTTTACGACTCCTCAGTAACTACTTTTGGCCAACAACTTTGGGAAGGTCTTCCTCTCAGAGAGCCTACATAGCACAGGAGTTATAAATTTGGATTTTGTGAGCATTGGCTTTGTTTCTTATAAGCTATGTCTTGGGGCAACCGATTTAATCTCCTTAAGCATCACTTTCTTTGGTTAACTAATAGGACATCTTGTATGTCTATATGTGCGTATAGAGTGTGTCCTGCCTACAGAAATTAGGAATGCTGTCAGGTAAATCACAGTCTTTTATACTTTCATCAACATCATTGGTCCCTACTGGTGAGGAAGGTACAGAACAAGATTGCTGCTGTTTGGGGTGTTTACTGAGGATCTCTGGGGTCAGCTGCTTCTAGCCCTTAATGACCATGTTCTTGGCACTCCAGCTTACCAATGTGCCTGCTGATGGCTTTGTCTGAGTGCCTCAAAGATTCCAACTGATCTCCCTTTCTTGTCCAATGCCTTATTGAGTGGATTTCCTGAGCCTGGCTGTTTGCCTCTGTCTTGCAAAAACCAGAGGGAAATATTCTCAGTGCCATTCCCTACCCAGCTCATTAGTCAACTTCAGGACTTCAAAGGACATGCTCTGTTTAAGTTTGCTGTTCTCTATACCTGACACATA
The DNA here is from genome assembly GCA_004023965.1 of Spilogale gracilis. Classification (NCBI taxonomy): domain Eukaryota; kingdom Metazoa; phylum Chordata; class Mammalia; order Carnivora; family Mephitidae; genus Spilogale; species Spilogale gracilis. The sequence goes on from PITA01012287.1 coordinate 18,312, forward strand.
TATAAATGTGTTCAATGCACACTTCCTATGCTTTGTCATGACTTTGTGCTGAGGGGGGCTAATGGGGACCTAGTGCTTTCATGCTTTTGAGTCCATATTGCTTAAGAGAACTGATACAAAGGCTTAGCCCAAGCGATAGTAGGTAGGGGCGACATTTAATGTTACAATCATATGGCAAGTCTGAAAATGATCTCAAAGTTAATGACCTAAAATGGCCTTTTCATATACAATACACCCTCTTGAAAATAGTTTAAAATGTAACTTTCTAGAACTGTTGACAACTCATATCTACCACTGTTCATTGTGCAGTGGTGGGCAAACACAACATGGTTCTCCCTGGATAACAACCCATGTACATTACTGTCCATATATACTTTTCCAAACTTTCAGATCTGGAAATACATAAAAAAGTCAGGAAATCTCACCTGAATGCACTTTCATGGGCAGACTTCTGGCAGAAAATATTTCCCGATATATAGGAAATACTCTTAAGCTTATTTTCATTTATAGTACGTAAGCTTTCCTACTGTCTTAGTTATAAATTCTGTTTGGTTGCTAGTAATAGAAATGAAAAAGTGAAACACAGGAGTGACTTGAAGAAATAAGGAGTTTGTTTTTCTCTCCTGTATAGTACATTTGGAGTGGATATTCAGCCTGTTACGGAAGCTCCCTGATATCATCAAAGTCTTGAGGTTTCTCTGGCTTCGGGCTCCAACATCTGTAGGGTGTAACGGTTGACCTCATGTTCTCAAGATGACTGCTGGAATGCCAGCCATCATGTCCATGTTCAGACCAAGAAAACTAGATGCATAAAGGGCAATATATGTGTGGAAAGCCTTGTTTTAAGAGATTTTCTGAAGTTCCTCTCTGCCATTTGTACTCACTTACCATCGGTTATAATGTTTTCACACGATATCCTTTAGTTGTAAGGGAGGTTGGATACATATTTGAATTGGGCCATTTCCTTCCTTAATAAAATTAGTGTTTGTTCATAAGGAGAGAATGGCTATTTGGTAGGCAAGTAGTGGTCCTGACACATCAACCATCTTAGCTAGAATTTTCATTGATTATTTGGTTAAAAAGTCATAAAGGGAAAATGGAAAAGTTAATCTTCTAATCGTAAGCAGATTTAAAGTATTTTGTAATAATAAAGAGCTAATTAACCCCACTTAAATCTACGACAGTACATTAGAGAAGACATGCCTTGACCTTTCTTTGGTTTCCACCCTCCCCTGAACACTTACAACCCCGAGCCCATGAGGTCCCATTCGATTCATTTGTTCTCTTACAGTTTTTCAGTGGAAGTCTGATCGGGAAGGAAGAAAGACATTTGGATGGAAAGATATTACGCAAGTGTTCGGCTCCAAGCACAATGTCTACATTCATTCAGTTGTCTGCCGATCCTGATTGCAGTAAGTTCAGTGGTGGAAAAGAAACAGATACGACGACCTGGGAGGAAAAGTCCGGAACATTGTAGAGCAGTTCTTTTCAATGATCTTTAATAGTAGAATTGTTTCTTTAAATGAAATCATCCTGAAGATGTTTTGTAATATAACAGCGTTAATCATGAAGGGTTCTTCAAAGGAAGCCACGGCTAGTGAAAACCTATCTCAGAGTATCCCTTACCTGCAAAGCACCGTGATAGTTGCTCTTCCTTAGTTTATTTCATTTCAATTACATAACACTCATGGGGGAATACATTCCTTCCTTCCTTATCCAGGAACCTAAATCAAGTGTGTCCTCAATTTGACCCCGTATCTTCTCTCATTAATGTTGGCACTGATAGAGTTGCACTTGGGCCTAGGTACTATGTTAAAAACCCAGAACTGCAAACTAAATATGGCCTGGGCCGCCCTAAAGAGCTGCGATGACTGACTCCAAGTCCCACGTTCTTTTCTCAACACAAGTGGTTCTTGGTCTTCATTATGCTTTAGAACTAATCTCAGGGAAGGAGGCAGTGGATTGAAAATGCAAATACTGTGGCTCCCTTCCTGCTTGGAGATATTCATTTGGCAGATCTGGGCTGGATTCCAGACATCTGCATTTTAAACTCGCCGCCCAGATGACTCTGTGGCCCTGGAATTCTAAGGGACCCCACTTTTATGTCTGTTGGAGTCACCGATGTGCACGTCTGTCTCCCTACCAGACAGCAAGCTCTGGTCAAATGGATACCAACGCTCTTTCGTTTTCCGATATTTGGTCTAGGGTAGGTGTTCTGAACTGTTTGCAGATCGAAATACAAAAAGCAAGCAGAACTCGTGGTGAGGTGAAGCAAGGAATTCACGCAAACCATTGAAAAACCGAGCTTGTGATAGCACATCCAAGAGGAGAAGGTGCTAAGGGAGACATTCTTATGAGCGTTTCAGGATTCAGATGAGATGGCCAATAAGCAGCCTCTTATCCAGTCTCACTGCCCTTCACTCTTCTTATGAGCATTTATTTTCATCCAAGCACGTGACACCTGCCTGACCGGCCTGCTTACCCCTCACCGCTCACCCAAGCATAAGTACTCGAGAGTGAGGATCGGCTCTGCTGTTGGCTCCTATGCTCCCAGCGCCTACAACTGTTCTTGGCACACAATGAAGGGAATGAGAAAAGAATTATGTGACGGCCTGAGTCACAGCAGGAAGGAGTGAGATTGGAGGGGATACAGGCTAGTCCTGAGCATTGCAGGGCTCAGGAGGCAAAACGCTAAGTTACTCCAACACTTAATTAGCTATTTTTATTAAGTGTCCAACCCTCCTTTGGTTAATGGGTGTTTTGCTCCTTTTATCTCAAGAAAGATGGCAGAAGTTTGTGTCTTTTGGCTTTGATCACATTATTTCTGGGTTTTGTTACTTAATAAGGCAGAAGTTTAAATTAACATCATTCTCCGTTGTACAGTATGGAGTGGTTTTGGCAACTTTTCAGTGGAGGAAAGAAAAGGAAACCTCTGTTTGGGAACTGTGTGGGGAGGAAAGAGGGGAAAGCCATTTACCTGAGCCCCTGGGGCTCCATCTGCTTCCCAGAAAAGCTCTGCCGTGAAATCGAGTCACGTGACCCTTGTAGGGGCTGCAGTGTGGGGGCAGATAGGAGGAGGATGGGGCTAAATGCAGCCTGCAGGCAACACAGGGACAAAGAGGAAGGGCGAGAAGGGGAATTCACAGTCTCTGCTGTGTGCCGGGCTCTCTCAAACTTTCCAGCACGGTCAGACAGGGTGGCAGACAGCAGAAGCCACCTCTGCCAGTCCTCCTTCAAATCTGACTTTGCCCGGGCTCTGATTCGAGGTCCCTGCGACGGAATGGGCAGTGATTTATTTTTCCTCCCCTCTGTTCACTCATTGTAAGGATGGCCTGACGGTTTTCCGAGTATAGCAACCCTTGGTTCCTGTACATTTAGATCACTTCAGCCAAAGGTTTGTTGCTGTATTCATTGGTCTCAACAAAAACGTTGCTTTCGCTGAAACTCTTGGAATACCTCTTGTTGAATCATAGGCTTGACTCAAGTGTTCTGAATTCAAGAATGGAAATGCCTTTTGTGCCTATCAGATAAACGTTGCCATAGCAGGCATAGTGTAAACAGATGCTAGAGCCACAACCTGTAGAGGCCCTCAGACAAAGGAGGACCCGCCGCGCCTCCCCAGATACCCTCACCTGGCCTTAAATGTTACCTGTTAGCCCGGTGTGCTGTCACGTGACCCCGGTACTGATGAACGGGTCCCGGGACCCACCGATCCAGGGAGAAGCCTTTATCCTTGGTGGGTTTTATCAAATTTGAACAGCCCGTGGAACATCTGGCTTTAATACTGATAGAAACTGTAGGATTTTGGCTCTTCTCTGGCCTTGCATATTTTCCATCCTCAGTACCAGCGTCTGTTGTCAGTGATTTGATGAAGTTAAATTGACTGCATTTGATTCTTTGAGCGCAGGAGAAATTGCAGAATGCCTGCTCCCCTCTCTCACCCTTTTTGGAACATTTAAGATAAGCGTGCAATGAGTTGCTTGGGGTAAGGAACTGGAGAATTTAAGGAGGAAAGGGAATGCACAGAGAACCTTCTCAAGCCTCCTCGCAGAGGAGCACCTGGTTTGCATGCCCATCAAAGAGGACATACATGGTTAAGCCACGCCGGTGCTGTCACTGAACGGGTACCAACCTGGTGTGACTGCAGCCAGGAAAACAGAAAATCATCATGGCGAGAGAGAGGCCCACGACTGAAGTGAGTTTGCGAGTCAGTCTTTTGATGTCAGTCTTCCCGAGAGGACCTCGTGAATTTCCCCGACCCTCCGCCGTCCCGGCCGCCGCTGTCTGGGACAACAGGCATGACAAGCCCCAAGTGAGGAAGGAGATTGAATTCACACCTCATCACATCCCATAAAGGGCAATTTTTCAAGGTCAGCGTTTAGGTGAATTAAAGGAACAGCGTTTGGCAGAGGGCCCTCCGCTCACCCTCGGCAGGCCGTCCGTCCAGCTGCGGCTCTTTGTGCGCGGAGGGGGCACAGCCCACGCAGCCCCCACGCTCTAATGAGCACAACCGAGCGCTTCCAGGCGGCTGCTGGGTTTGGGTGCACTTTGTTTTTCTTGAAAGATGCTTCCATGACGTCTAAGAAGGGAAAATTGAAACAGTGATTACAGATACATGGGTGACAGGAAAATAGGTTCGGGGAAGACCAAATTATTTTCATCTGGGCGCTGAGAGATTTTCATCTGTATTTGACTTAAACGTCACTGTGGGACCTGGGTACCGATTGTCCTCTCTGGGCAACTGGCTTTTTTTCCTACGGGGCCATCTGGGAAGGGAACTTTCAGGCATTTTTGTCCTAGAAAACTCTGCCGTGTCCCGCGAGAGCTGGAGGTTGAGATCACCCAACCCAACGGCTTCCTCTGCAGGTCGAGGCCGGGAGGCCCAGAGAGGTGGAGTGAGCTTCCCAAGGTCAAGCAATGAGTTGGGAGGCTGAGGCAGGGCTCTGACCACGCTTTCTTAATTCCCAGCTCAGGGCTCTGCTGGTCTCTACAAGCAATCGTTCCTTAGATGCCTAGCACTTTCCCTACTGTTCTGTGTCTTAAGGAGCCGGGAAGTGCCAAGGTAGCAGGAGAGATTGTATCATACAAGGTCTACCCGATGCAATGGCAATATTATTATTCCCATTTCATGGATGATTACAGTGAGGCACAGTGTAAGATAGAGGGACTATGAGCGCCAGAGAGGGAGATGGGAGTTCCCCTGGGGACCTGGGAGAGGCTTATGGGAGAGGCGTTTAAATAGCCTCTTAGGGAACGGCTAGGATTTGATAGGAAGAGTTGAAGGGAAGCAGAAATGTTGAGAAATTGCATGAGGAATATCATGGATCCCTTTGGTTTCTTGGTTTTTTGTTTTTAAGTGAAAAGCCCAAGTCTATTTTCTTCCAAGTATTTCTATAAGCTCTAACCCAAAGAAGTTGAAATTTATGATCTTGAAAGTTTCTTCTTTTTCTATATATTGAACTTAATTTCTCTGCTTTGGAGAAGCAATGCAAACAAAACCAAACCCCATTGTAGTAAAATAGGCTTTGTGTCTGTATTTATGAATAAACAATGCAATTCCAATATGATAAAACAAGAAAACAATAAAAAGTAAGTGAGAAATTAAAATGAGGAAAAGAAAGAATAAAAAGAATTAGGTGAAAGAATAGAAGAGTAGGACAATGGTTTTTAGGAGGTTTAATTCAGAAGTCCCAATAATTTCTGTTCAAATGAAGTCTTACTTAGAAGAACAACAGAGAAGGGGTACTTGGGTGGTTCACTCACTTAAGCATCTGACTCTGATTTCAGCTCAGGTCATAATCTCAGGGTTGGGAGATTGAGCCCAGACTCCAGCTCCGTGGTGGAGGTGAATTCTGCTTGAGATTCTCTCTCTCTGCCTCACCTTCTGCCTCTCCCTCGCCCCCCAACACCACGTGCCCCCGCCAAAGAAAAAAGAATAAGAGAGAAGAGAGAACTGAGCCTCCTGTCTCAGTCTAATTCCCATCTAAACACACGCAGGTACTTGGAGAGGCTTCATGCAACACCGTGTCTCCTAGATCAGGATATGTACCCAGTGGGGAGCTTTAGGTGTTGCTCCTCCAGTGTTGCAGCCCTACGTATGTGCATTGCCTGCCTCCTAATTACATTGGACACCCTCATTGTCACTTCTATGCGTCCCTGATCATAGCACCTGTGCCCCATAATTTCTCGATCATGGTCAGTACTGCTGCCGTGATTCGTTTTCTACATTCTGGCATGAAAATAAATATTATGAAGGAACACCTGGGTGGCTCAGTTAGTTAAGCATCTGTCTTTGGCTCAGTCACGATCTTAGGGTCCTGGGATCAAATCCGCGTTGGGCTCCTTGCTCAGAGAGGAGCCTGTTTCTCACTCTGTCTGCCTTTCCTCCTGCTTGTGTTCGTTCTCTCTCTCTCTCTCTCTCTCTCTCTCTCTCTCTCTCTCCCTCTCTGACAGATAAATAAATAAAATTTTTGAAAATACATAAATAAATATCATGAAGAGTGAATGAGTTCATTCCAAAAATAATTGAATACCTTCTATGTGCCCTGTTCTATGATATAATTAGGATATTCATTTTGTATCGCCAAATGAGGGGGAGTCTAGTTTTGCATTTCTTAAACCTCATTATTCTGCAGTCAAAAAGTTTGGGCAACACCCTGTTGTGGGATGGATGTGTCCGCCCAGAAATTCATGCTGAAAGCCTGACTCCTGACGGGATGGTATAAGGACGTGAGGCCTTTGGGAGGTAAGGGGGTTTTATGAGAGCATGAGACTGGAGACCCCACAATAGTATCAGTGCCCTGAAAGGAAGAGAAAGAGACACCAGAGCCTCTCTTCCTGATGTGAGGACACAGCAAGAAGGTACCCAGTTGCAAGCTAGGAAGAGAGCTCTAACCAAAATCCAAACATGCTGGAACCCTGATCTTGGACTTCTAGCCTCCAGAACTATGAGAAATGAATTTCTGTTGTTTATTCCCCAATACTGTCCTGCTATGGCCATCATACTTTCCTGTTTTTGAACTCCATAATTCACAGAAAATGAAAGACTACCGGCCTTAAAAAACCTGTTTAAGCTTTTTCTTTTTCAAGATTTTATTTTTAAGTATTTTTTATTTATGTATTTTACAGCTAGAGATAGCGAGCAAGATGGGGAGGAACAGAGGAAGAGGGGCAGGCCGACTCCCCGCTGAGCACGGAGTTGGGACACATCAGGAAGACGAACTTCCTTTCAGAGCTCAAAGGTGGAGAAACAGGGAGAAAATGCACTCCCTGTGGAATTCTGATACAGGCATTTCCTATGGGAGCTGAGATTTGTGGAAAAAAAAATAGAACTTAGCAAGTTTTGGCCATTTATCTACCAAAAAGAGAGGGCTGACGTAAAGTTATAATCTTAAAACATTAAAAGAAAGGGTTTAGGTATAGGTAAAGTTCCTGGATCATTCTGTTTTATCAAATGCTGAAGTGAGAGGACGCTTCCTGACTTCTGTGTCTCCGTAGGGTAGCATCATTTACTCTGGTTGGTGGCACCAGACGCTGGGAACCACAGCCAGCCATTATGGGCAGGGGTTCCAAACATATGGCCTATGCATTACATCCCCATCTTCTTCCCTCCATGAATTATTTTTATATTGGACGCCAACCTGGAAAGTGCATGAATCTTGATGCATGCCCCCAGCCTGTTACCAGCCAGCCCTCCTCCTTCCCCTCCCCCCCATGTCAATGATACCCTCACCCGCGGAGGCCAGGATCTTGCGCTGAGCTCTGAGCCAGTCAGCACAGGAGGTGTGAGCTGGTGGCCCTGTCCTTTCTGTCTCTAACTGAAACCCACCGCCCAGGCGCCCTGGATCCTGCCAGCCATTGTGCTCGGTTTCCCCAGCGCGGCTCTCTGCGGGGCTGCTGTTAGAGTCCCACAGTGACCTGCAGATCTAAGGGAAAAACAGATGTCCCAATAAATTTTTGTCAAAACGTAATTACCTTGGGATTAGAAAACCACATGGGGGTGGGGAGGGAAAGGAACAGATATATTGCTTTCAAATATGCAATCATTATTCTGCAGAGGTTTAAATAATCAAGAGGTTTAAGTGATGCCAGTTGAGTGTGCCCCTGCACCCCTTTATTTTAGTCTGCTCCTTTACGTGCAGTCTGGACAGTCAGGGGACTCTCTCGTTCGCTTTGCACTCCATGGTGCTCTGAGCAGGAAGGGAGCGTGTTGCACAAGAGCCTCATCCTGAGTGCCTTTTCATAGATAAATCCTGGCAAATATGACAGGCTATCTTTCCCCTAGGAACCTGGCCAATTCTTTTCTTCCTCTCCAGCCGACAAAATATGATAAACTATGAATTTTCCCAGTAACCATAAAAGATTCTAAGTTTCATGATTTGAACTGTTAAGGTGCAGGTCAAGGTAGTATATCTAACTGGGATTCTTGCGGGGAAAATCCTTTTTCTGTTTTCTGTTTTGATGTTTTGTCAGGTGGGAGACTGTGCTAGGTGCTGCTGGAAGATTCATTGGGTTATTTGTTAGCTGGTTGTCACAAGCCCCTTAAGGTGAGACGGTAATCTCTTTTAAGTATGCAACTGGAGGCTCAAATGAGGGAGTCCATTGGATGGGAAGCCCGAGGGCCCGAGACATTGAAGTTCAAGGAGCTGCTGTTGCTTCAGGTTGGTTCGTGGCTTGCATTCCCATTGGGAGGAAGACAGCTGAGATATTACTAAGTAAGAGCTCTCCAGGGCGTCCTCAAAACAAATGGACCCAGAGCAGGGGCTGAGCAACTCCTTTGAGCTCTTGGGTTATGAAAATTCTGGTGACAATGTTAATGTTTTTGTCTTTATAGAAAAAATGGTCTTTACCTATAACATATAAGTTGGAATTCAGGATAGTTAACAATGATCAAGAGTCTGCTGTTAAGTAAGCCCTTTATGTGTAAACTCCCGATCCTCCCAGAGGTCTTGTGAAGGAGGCGCTCACTGTTCCTCCAGTTTAGGGACAGGCTCATTGAGGGGCACGTCCGCTAAATAACTTGTCATTGTTCCCAAAGCTGGTAAGTGACAGAACGCAAATTTGAATCAACGTAAAAATGTCTACAAAGACTTCATCGATCTATTGGCTTGTTATGCTTTGGGAATCTTGACCTTGCACACAGCATGACTAAATATGCTCTCAAAATGGAACTAATAAACCAAAGAACAGCTCGTGTTACACCCTCCTGGTCGTGATTTATACATTTTCTGCATGAAGAAGTCATTTGTAATAGAGCTATTATGTTTTTCTTTGCTGACAGTAGACTGATTATAAGCTAGGCTCATGGTATCTTGCAATTTTAGCCCATTACAATTGGCCCAAAGCTAACCACACATTCTTAGATGTGAAAGAGTTAAAAGGGAAATCCTCAGCAAGCCAGTATGCAGAGGAGTGTTGATTACAGCTGCTTCAGGAGGATAGCTGATAGAGGGAGTCACTCAGGAAACAGCTACAGGAAAAGGAATTTTGAAAAACGGGGGTGTCTTCCTGTTAGCCATCAGCCTGAAAGTAGTCTTTTCCTACTTAAATCCAGAGAGGTTTATATAGCTCCCCACTCCATGGCAGCATGGAGAAAGGGACATTTTGGGGAGGTAAGTAAAAGAACACTTTTACCCTAGGTAAGTAAGAATCCAAAGATCCTTTGGAGGATCTAGCCTAATGTGGATTCATAAACTAGCAAATAGAGGAAACCGTGGTAATTATAGTTGGGGAGGAGGGTGGTTCAGAATTCCGAAATTGGCTAACAGCCTTTATTTCAAGAAAGGATGTGTCCAATGTGAGACTTTGCTACAAAGCTGGTCAAAGGGCAATGTACAACTATCAACATGAAAAAAAGGAGAAAGCCTAGTGCTGGGACAAAGACCCACTGAGAGACTTTTCTTGATCAACCTGAGTCCTCTTTTTTGCTTAGGCCTTGAGATTGGGCTCTGTCCTTGTTCTATTTTGTCCAGTTTTAGGAAGAATCCTGCTGAATCTGTTAAGGAAAATCTCCTACCCTCGGTATGGTCACCCTCAATATCTGATGAAATTCCTCATCTCTCGCCCTGGGTATCTTATCACCCTGCTTTCCTTTAGCAAGAGTCTTGTTGAATTGGTCTTGCAAGAATCCTGCCTAGCCTCAGTGTTTCCTCTTGATAATTTTCTATCCTCTGCCCTCACCCTGCCCTTTGGCTATCAGTCTCCACTTGTCCTTGTTGTATGTTGAGTGTCATCGGTCTTCCCTCCTGTCAAATCCCCACTGAAGTAATTTTTCTTGAAGACTTTCCTTCGAAAATCTTTCCTAAAAGTCTTCCTTGTGGTCTTTAATGAGTATCTGAAAAATGAATTTATTAATTATTTCCTTGGAATTGTAAGTTGTATAGGGAAATGGAAAGTAAAAGGCATTCACAAAACCCCACTTGTGTAAAATTTTCCTCCACCTGAACATTAAGACTAGTATATTTCCATTGATATCTGGATTGGTTCTGCAGCATCCGGTAGCAACACACACAATTCAAAAGGAACTTACTGCAAAGTTAAATAAAAACTCTGCAAGTGGTGTCGGCTTCATGAAAATAATGTTGAAAAATCACTCTATTCACAATATTTGAGCATCATACAGCTTTAGATCAGCTAACATTTGAAGAAAATAGAAAATCAACAAGGAGGTGAAATAGCAGGTATGTTGGAAAACAATGACTTAAATGTTAAAGGGATAAGAGAGGCTCGTAGAAGAATCAGTGAGGCTCCTTCATCTTTTTCTATAAATGACTCTTATGATCATTTCACTAAAGTCAAATGTGAAGGAAAGGCTGCTATAACAAGCAACCACAATATTTTGTCAAGAAATGATGTCCTTAAACTCCAAGAGTCAATCCTTTAAGAATTAACAGATCAGGGGTACCTGGTATTAGGCATCTGAGTTTTGATTTCGGCTCAGGTCGTGGATCTCAGGGTCCTGGGATCAAGACCCCTGTGAGGTTCTGTGTTTAGCGGGGAGTCTGCTTGACCTTTTTTCTCTCCCTTTCTCTCTCTGGCCCTCCCTCCCATGCTCTCTTTCTCTAAAATAAATAAATAGATATTTTCAAAAAAGAATTAACAGATCATAAACTAAACTGAGACAAAATTACCTTCAAAATTTTAAATTTCAGTCATGTCCTGTTCACTTCAGTGTATTTACTTCAAGTGAATTTTCCACTACATATTATCCTCATCTAATGAGACATTCCTATTTTAGCTGGATATGGTTCCTTCTTTAGCACAGCTTCTGCTTTTATCAACTGGTCCTTTCTATTGCTTTTATGAAGTCATAAATTAAAATAATTCATGTGTTCTTAAGAAGGACTTGAACATGAAATTAAGTTGGATACTTGTAGAGAAGACTTGAACTATTTCCAGGGAATTCATAGAAAAGACAGGAAAGTTATTAAAAAAATTAAAGCAGAGATGAAAGCCATAGTAGACAGAGAAGACAATTCAGCAAAGGGCCCTCTCGTTTTCTAAGGTGGAGAGCCCGGCAATTGGAATAGTACTTGTAAATGTAATAAAAGAGGATTTCTTCTAAAGGGCATCCAGTTTGTGAAGGGAAATTTGGTGTGATGTGTAATGACCAGCATGAAAATAATGGATAAGTATCTTTCAACCTTCCAGGTGGGGGACAGTCTTATCAAGCCTAAGATTAATCCAGACATCCTCAAATATGAACAAAGGCAGCAGACATAGCACTCATAAGTCCTTCTTGAAAGAAAGCACTTGCCAGAAAGTTACTCCAAACAAGATGAGTCAAAATCAAGAATTTGGGACAAAACAAACTGTGGTGAAAAATGGCGAGAAGCACTGTATTCATTTAAATATGAAACTAAGATGAGACAAACCAGAGAACAGCAATTGTAGAAAGGAGTATGGAAGTTATACACGTTGACCTCGTACAAGAACAAAAGCTACAAACATTGAGCAGGACAAGTATGGGAGGGGAGAGAGGAAGCATGAAGTCAGAAAGGCTTCAAAGCAGAGTTAATGGACATTGTCTAAAATGGAAACACATAGTTGTAAAAAGGTTTGCAATTTCTTAATCATTTCAAACATCTCCTCTATTTACCTTAGAGGATTCTAATATCATTTACATCACTGACGGTAAAGACATATTTCATCTGAGGGTCTGCTGTTGATTTTATTTCATTATCAATATGTGGAAACATGTTAATGGTCGCTCCAATCCCCCTCCTCTGGGGAACTAGGAGAACGTTATACAACACTCCAGACCCCTGCCCACTGGGAGGAACATTCAGGTCAGAGATGAGTCTAGCTCTGGCTCCCATTGGCTAACTACCTGAAACACACATTTAGTGATGAGAAAAAGCAGGAAAGCTCACTTGTGTTTTGTATCCTGTCTGCTGCCTTTCCTACAATTCCTCAAATGATGTCTGATGAAGCCCTGTTTAGTCACAAGATGCAAATGAGGGAAATTTAATCTATACATTTTGGGGCTGGTCTTTTGACACTTAAGTCATTATGAGAGTGTTGTACCAAACTCTCAGAGCTTTTTCAAAAATGATGTTTATGTTACATTTTTCTTAAGGGTAACAAAGCTGAGTATGAAAGGATGCTTGTTTGGATCAATACTTTGGTCTATACTGCTTGAGAAATTTTCAGCTTTGGGCAATGAAGGCAATGTAAAAAAAAAAAAAATATATATATATATATATATGCTGGGTCTGCTTTTTCCTTCTAAAATCTTTTCCAGAAAGCACACTTTCCTGTCCCTCAAAACAAACATTCCCTCTTGATTTAATTTGCCAGAGTCTGATTTTGGGTGTTGTTATCAATTTGCGCTGCGAAAAAAAAGAAAAGAAAAGAAAACAATAAAAAGAAAGATATGTTTTCACAGTGAGCTCTCTTGGAGGCTTTTTATTCAATGGAGCTTGGGGCATCTCTTTTCCTAGATTAAAGATCTTAATGCTGTGTTTCCAAAATTACACTCTTTGGGTCCTGATGAACTTGGTTTGGGTTAAAGCTTCTTGGATGATCAAGAAAAGTCATAAGAGTCAGCGATGGTGGCATTGCTAAGTCTTAAAGTGGCTGCCAATGGAAACATGATCAAGGTGACCGTGGGCTTTGGGTTCCTTTTATCACATGCTTTCTGATAGGTCAGAATTGCTTAGTCCTTTGTTCTTTCACTCAAGCACAGGCAGATCCTAGGCTTGCACACGTCTTGAGCCTTTGCTGGAGGGTGGCCTCAGGAAAGAAACGTAAGAGAAAGTTTCCAAGAGGATTCAGAATGCAAATGTCATTGCCACCTATTTCCGAGTAAGCCCTGAAGGAAGGAACACTTACCAGATGAAGCTTTTTTTGGCCAGTGTTTAGAAGTGTCTACTGATACATTTCCTACTGGAGTATGATTCATGTTGAAATTTTAAGAACTGCATTTGATGCACAAAATAGGGACTGTTCTGTAAGGGCTGCTTGTACTTTGTGTTGCTGTTTCTTGGTAATAAGGTCTTGGTTATAATACTGGCCTGACTATCTATTTTCTTATCACCATCTAGATAGACTTTTAAATTTGGGTTTTATGAAGCCAATAAAAGGATGTTTAGAAAAGACAGAACTTATACTCTTCAGTGTCCCTTAGGTAGAATTTATTGAACATATGCAAGTACCACATAATTAGCAGATTTTAATAATATCCAGTGTCTTCTGTAATTCAAATGATTACCTTCTCTGTGCATCCCTCATGTCCCCTCTCCATATTGTCTGTGTTGGAATGTGTATTCATACTGTGGCCTTTGCTAACACGTCTATTAAACCCCTCATGTTTGATTGTTACATAAGCTACAGAAAATATGGTGTCTTTGGAGTGTAGCAGGATCATTCTAGATTAATACTAATTTATGAACTATCAGTCTCCTGCACCTTTTATTTTTATTTTTTAAAGATTGTATTTATTTATTTGAGAGAGAGAGAGAAAGAGAGAAAGCGCACAAGCAGGGAGGAGGGGCAGAGGGAGAGGGAGAAGCAGACTCCCCAGGGAGCAGGCAGCCTGATGCTGGGCTCGATCCCAGGACCCCGGGATCATGACCTGACCTGAGGGCAGACCCTCAACCCACTGAGCCACGCAGGCACCCCTCTGAACCTTTTTAAAGTCTAATACCCAAATATTCCTTTCTCCTTGGGCATTCTGAATGCTTAAATTCTTATATATCCACATCATTTGGTGTGTGAAATGGTTGTGGTTATTGTCTTATGTTGTTCTCTCTCTGTGCTTTGTCATTGTTCAGAAGTGAATATTCTACCTTTCTTTTTTTAAAAAAAAATATTTTATTTATTTGACAGAGAGAAACACAGCCAGAGAGGGAACACAAGCAGGGAGAGTGAGAGAGGGAGAAGCAGGCTCCCCGCCGAGCAGGGAGCCTGGGGGATCGTGACCTGAGCAGAAGGCAGTCACTCAACCAACTGAGCCACCCAGGTGCCCCGAATATTCTACCTTTTAACATTAATGAGAAAATGTTAACAAGCACCATGGTTTCAGAGCAGGTACTTTGGGGTTACAAGATGAAAGACTACTACAAACCCGTAACAGTCCACTCATTTTCCAATAGATCTTTTTCATGTATTACTTTGACTGAACTTAAATTAAAAATATTTGGGTTATAACTATCACCATTTAACAGATGAGAAAATTGCTACGTGGAGTTCAGAAGCCATTTGCTTTTAGCAAAGTAGGATTATAAAATGTGCCTTTAGATCGAGTCACTCCTATATTTGCTTTTCATATTAATATTTTAATAAGTTACTTCTTCAGATGTGAGCAATAAGATGAAAATAGAGATTTCCAGATCTACTCCACAGGTTAGGGTCAATTGGCAATTTTGTAACCCAGGTGGAATGAACCAAAGTCCTGTGTATGGAGATTTCACCTCTCCATCTTTCTCCTCCCAGATCCAAGCCCTCATACTTGCCCACTCTGCTAGCATGCAGAACTTCAACATTGTTTTTCACAAAATGCAAATTGTGCTTTCCAAGCTGTGTGAGGGTTCCCCTGGGAAAGAAGAATGGTGGATGACCATTTGTAAAGTGGTCTCTCTAAAAGAGTCTGATTGAAGAGCCATTCCAAACGTCTCCAATAAACAAATATTGAATCAATATATCACAATATTAATATTCTAGAAGTGATGAGGCAAAATAATTTAATTAGACATATGAAGAATGACAAAATGGTTCAAGTGATTGTTTCTTGAAACCATTTAAATGAGTAACAGGTCTAGGTAGGCATACTTGACACTCTTTCTTCTATTAGAGAAAGTTATGAAGAGTAAAATTTTAGAGGGTATCCCATGTAAAAAGAGATAAAGTACAATATAATTAATTAGTATATTTCTGGTTGTATTCTCACCAAAGACCCTAGATCTTGTTCAGTTTTCCCACGAAGGCACCTCCCAAACTCCCATTTCATCATTTTCTCTTTTTCGGGTATCTACATAACACAGGCTTTGAAACATCGTAAAGTAGAATTGATATTATGTGCTGGTTGTGAAGAGTTAAAAAGAATGTTTGTATCAAAGCTGTCTGTGTCCTGCTTCCCGATTGCTCTGGTCTATGAGAACCCAAAATTGGATATTAGTGGATTAGACAGAGAAATCTGGGTTCTAGACCCATTCCCACCTGACTGTAGGATCTCCATATACAATTAGTCTTTCTAGACCTCAGTTTCCTCCTCTGTAAAAGGAGAAGCTTCAACTAGATTAACTCTATTATGTCTGTAGCATATATATATATATATATATATATATATATATATATATATATATATACTTTTTTCTTCAACACTCAAAGAATCTAATGGCAACATCTGGAATTGATTCATGAAGGAAGGCGTAATCATACCATTTGCCCTCACTCCCTTCAGCCTCAAACTACTATAACTTTTCATAGTCACAGAAGATCCTTCTCAGATGATACCATAAATTCAGAAGATTACACCGGGCTTCTCTGTAACTTTTCTCTAATGGGCTAAAGGAAATTACTCCAGTTGAAGTGGCATGCTCGCAAATGACTGATCTGTGAAAGCAGTGGTCTTCGCACAGTTTATTTTCTTCAAAAAACGTATCTTAAAGGGCCGTAGTCTCCTTAAGCCCCCTTAGCAAAATTTCACTTGTTTATGTGGCAAACGAAAATTGTTTCTTGCTTAAGTCTAGATGTAGAAGACCTTAAATGCCATAAAGTGAATGTCTTCTGGGCAAATTGCTTAAAAGTTTATCCTGTAATGTCAAGAAGGGTGCCTTTTGACCAAGATTGGGGCACTTCTCAAAGATGAAGTTTCCCTTGGTAATTTTTTGAAAATGTATTTTTTACATTTTTAATATTTAATTTTGAAATAAGTATATATCCATGGAAAGTTGCCAAGAAATGTCCAGGGAGACACAAGCTTTTCACATGAGTTTCCCATAGATGACATGTCTAGCATATTTACAATAGATACAACAAAAAAAGTGGGTATAAAGACATAGAAGAGCAAGGAACCTAAAAATGTAACATAATATACACTTAACTGTGTTACATAAAAGTAGAAGTCGTAACATTACATCTCTGTACTTAGTAGTTGAAGACCATATTAAGAATAAATGATCGAGGAAAGTCAACAAATAAATAAGGAAGGACTTGAGTAGGGATTAAAAAGATGTCGGAAAGAAAATATATAAAGCAGTTATATGCCCTGAGAATTCTAAATTTAAAATACATCTTGAGTCTATTATAAAGAAACTAAAAAGAGAAACAAATGAAAGCATTATTAAAGAGTCATAAGAAAAAGAATTAGGAGCTGTTACTTTAGAAATTATCCAGCAAACCACAATGACTAGTCACATAAAGTCAGATAAATATGTAGCAAATTTTTAACAGTGGTTTCCTTTGGATGATGGTACTTAAGTGAGTCTAACTTCCTATGTTATGTGTTTCTATAATATTCTAATTTTATTACAGAGAGCAAATAATGTTCTTGTTATCAAAGCAAAGGAGCATTTAATGAAGAATTTTATTCTAACTTTTCCACTTTATTAGCTTTATAACGTGGGTAAATGGTTCTTCAACATGCCTCCTCTCAAAGCTGACATTGTATTATAGTACAATGTCAAAACCAGGAGACTGATATTGGTCTAAGGCACAGACCTTATTCAAATTTCACTATTCATGTGTTTATTTGTGTGTGTGTTCAAGGTAATTACATCATATGTATAATTGTATGAAAAGTCTTCTTAAAATAAAAAGTTAACTGAATTTGTATTTAGGGGTTACACAAAACTTAATATAGCATTTTTCTCACATCAATTTCTCCTATAGGAGTTCTGCTTCTAATAATAATATTTCTTAACAGATCAAACTTTCAAGTGAGAACAACTAGAGAAGCTATATGAAATTGAAAACAAATCTGTCTTAAGGCATCAAAGAACTAGCAAGGCAGCCAGGACTGGAGAGTCCAAGATCCTGTAAAGAAGGGAAACATATTGAGGTAAGGTTGGTATTTGAGGCAACTTTTTTCCCTTGATTTATAAGGGGTGTGGGTTGATAGGCAAGGGAGCCAAACACAGAGCATCTGTTAAGGGTGAGATATGTTGATAAGAGCTTCATTCCTCTCAGAGCTTGGAAGGCAAAAATTGAAATCCAAGGATGTGAAGATAGCCAGGAATTGAGGTGCCAAACCCCTCAGAACTCAGAAGTGCCAAGGAACCAAACAGAGCTCTCAGTTGTCTTAAGGTGAGACAGAAATAAAAATTCAAGCTCAGGTTCTGCCAAGTAATAGAGGTCACTGGTGAATACCCAAGGCTTTCAGCTGGGACTTCTGAAGGTCTATGCCCTAACAATAGGGTCAAATTGGAAACAAGCCAAGCCTCAAAAAAGGACGAAATTTAGTCATGGAATAACTCCTGTTTGATCAGACGAAGGTGATATACCCTGTTCTATCCGACAAAAAAGTTAAAGAGGCATCTAGGTCCTGTACAATTTTTAATATGCAATGTTTGACATTCAAACAACACTAGATATGCCATGCAACAAGACCAAATGAAACCAGGAATAAAAACAGTCAGTAAAGGGTGCCTGGGTGGCTCAGTTGGTTGAGTATCTGACTCTTGATTTCAGCTCAGGTCTTGATCTCAGAGTCATGAGATTGAGCCCCGTCATTGAGTCATGAGGGCTGAGCATGGAACCTGATTACAAATCTTTCTTTCCCTTTCTCCCTGCCCTTCCCACCCTTGCTCTCACTCTCAAAACAAACAAACAAAACAAAACAAAAACAAAAACAAAAAAACCCCCAAACCCTAAACAAACAAGAAAACAAAACAAAACAAAAACAAACACACACACAGACAAACAGCCAATAAAAATGGACCCACAGTTGCAGGTTTTAAAGTAACTACAATTAACATATTAAAAGAAAGAGATGGAATTATGAATAATTTCAACAGTAAAATTGATGAAGATCAAATAGAAGTTCTGGAGGTGAAAACACAGTAACTGAAATGAACTTGGAAGACAGATTTAACAGCAGATTGGACATTGGCCAATTTTATGAAAAGGTATTCAAACTTAAGAAATATAATTATTAGTATAGAAAACAATCCCAGAGACACAGAAACATTTGAAGTGAAATGTCCAAGAATTTTCTAAAACTGATGAAAGATATTAAACTCAAAATTTAAAAAGCATTTTATACCCCAAGCAGATAAATGCCAAGAAAAATCCAAGAAGGTACATCATAGTAAAACTAATGAGAGACAAAGACAAAGGGAAAAGTCTTGAAGACAGCCAATAAAAAGGCTCATTACCTGCAAAGGAGCAACAAGTCTGATGTTTTTAACAGTAAAGATGGAAGCCAAAAGATAACACATCTTTAAAGTGCTGGAGGAAAATAACTTTCTACCCAGAATGCTGTATACCTAGCAAGGAATTTTTTTCAAGAGACAAGACAAAGAAATTTCCTGACAAACAAAAACTTTCCAAAACTCTTGCTAGTAGTCCCATACTGTAAGATATGCTAGAAATTTTTCAGTGATAGAACATATATTGCCACATGGAAAAGTGGAAATACAGGAAGTAAAGAAGAGCAACAGAAATGGTAAAGATTTGAATAAACTTTTTTAAGAATGTAAACTTATAAAATATGTAAGAATATCTTTGGGACTTAAAATTTGTGAAGAATGAAAACACATGAAATGAAAATGAAAACACTAATGAAAACATAATGAAAACAAAAAGTCTGTGAGGAGGGTAAATTTGGTTGAAGTGTTTAAAGACCCATTGCTTAGGGGACGCCTGGGTGGCTCAGTTGGTTAAGCGACTGCCTTCGGCTCAGGTCATGATCCCGGAGACCCGGGATCGAGTCCCACATCGGGCTCCCTGCTCGGCGGGAAGCCTGCTTCTCCCTCTCTCACTCCCCTTGCTTGTGTTCCCTCTCTCGCTGTGTTTCTCGCTGTCAAATAAATAAAATCTTTTAAAAAAAAAATAAAGACCCATTGCTTAGAAAAGTACAAAAATATGAATTTATTCTAGGTGCTGTAAATGCAGGACAGAGAGCATAATCTGTAAAATAACCATGTTAAAAAGAGTAGAAGAATACAGAACCAAAAAGCTAATAAAGGGAAAAATGGTCAATAAGCTATTTAATTCAAAAGAAGGTAAGAAGGGGTGAAAAGGAAATAGAATAGGCAAAAAAAAAAAAAAAAAAAAAGAAAACGAAGAGTTAGGTGATGGCTTCAACCCCCAAATAAGTGGACAGAATTCCAGTGTAAAGAGAAAAGATGTTTGCATTCAAAACACCAAATTCAGCTCTTTAGCTCTGCTTCTCCATCCTTTTATAATAGCTTTCCAAACCTGGATTCTTCTTTCTTCCTACTGTTCACAAGAACATCCTCGCATCTCTCAGCTCTTCCTGGAATGTCCTATGCTTGCTGCAATCTTCTAATCTGTGAGACAGGATGGGGAAATGGGAGGAGAACAGCACACTGCAACTGTCTGTGACACTTCCTGATTGAGCATGGAAAAAAATCACTTCACCTCTAGGTTTCCATTCATTCCTTCATCTGAAAAATAAATCTAAGGGCGCCTGTGTGGCTCAGTGGGTTAAGCATCTGCTTCTGGTTCAGGTCATGATCTCACATGGTGGGATTGAACCCTGCTATAGGCTCTCTACTCAGTGGGGGTCTGCTTCTTTCTCTCCCTCTGACCCCTCCCCACTTAGGCTCACACATGTGTGTTCTCTCTCTAATAAATAAATGACATGCTTAAAAAAAATTAAACCTATTGGAATCCATTTTCTCCTGCTTTTTTTTTCTGCTCCAGGTTTCTTTTAACTGGCTCTGTCCCTACACCATGGGACTATGGTTTTTGGGAAAAAAAGTCAACTGAAGTTTTGTATAGCATCCATCCCTAATCATATATTGGACACCTGCAATGACTCAGGTACAAAACATAAAGGTGAACTATGCAGGGAGAATGCAGTAGAAAGGTGAAAGCTGAGTGATGGAAAGATCTGGATGAGGCACAGGAAAGCTGGGGTCTGGTCCTGACTCTGCTATTAATTAGCCATGTGGTGCTGAGTAAGTCACCTAAATTCTGAAGTTCTTCAGTAAAAAAAAAACCAACCTATTGTTGTCTTCATAATTTGGGACTGTGTTACAAGTAGAAATGCCCAGTGGCAACTTTGTGTTCTTAAATAACTGTATTCCTTCAGTTGGAACTAAGATGGACTCATAGTATATAAAGTCTATTAACCACAATATTTCCATTCAGGGAGTTTCACTCTGGTGTAGGAGATAGGCAATGGATATATGGTCACTGCTCTTCCAACTGTGAGATTTTAGACAATCCATTTAATCCTGCCTCATCCAGAAAATGAGAGTATTAGCATTTGCTCAGTTTTCCTGGCCAAAGGCAATCATGAGGAAGACAGTACATTATAAACTGTATAGTATTTCACAGTCATGAATTGTTATTATTGAAGTATTTTATAAGTAAACTCTAAAGAAGTCTACCAATGTGATCTGTGCAAATAACAGGGAACTGGAGGCAAGAATAAATTAATTTCTGTTAAATCATTCACTATCTCAACATCTTGACTCTATCAATGAGCTATGTGACATGGTCAAATCGGCTGGCTGAAGTGACCTTCACCCTTCCACCCCCAACTTTCCCCTCACTGGATAAGAGTTTGGAGCCTATTTTTCATTTTTCTCCATATTTTTACATAAATATTTGGGGATTTAAAACAAAATAATTATAGTATGCTTTGTGCTCTGGAATTTTTGTAACATAACAATATGCCTTGCAGATCATTAAAGAACAGTAAATAAAAACCCATTTTATTCATTTTAATGGTTGCATATTATTCCATGGAATAAAAATGCCATTACTGTTATTAAAGATATTTAAACTTATTGCAAGCTGTTTTGTAGTCTGTGTAATTATGTGACAGTGTTTTTATAGAAGAAATTCTAAGAATGTAACTGATCAAGTGAATAGTTATAACATGTAATTAGGTACATATTGCCAAATTACCTTGCAAGGGTAGAGTTCAGGTTTTCCAATTGCACTTCCATCTACAAATCATGAAATGACTCTCCCCCATACCCTCATCAACATTGCATATTACCAATATGTACATTTCAGTTCATCTCTTGGGTGGGAAAGTACTTCATCAGTTAACAGGGACGTGGAACATATTTTTATGTATTCTTTATATATATCCTTTCATTTATTTTTCTGTGAGTTGCCTCTTTATATACTTTATCCATTTTTTGGTTAATTTGTTTCTTACTGATTTGTAACAGTCCTGTATTTTACAGATCTGTAGCCCTTGTCCTTTAAAGATGTTATAATTCTCCAGTCTATTATATATATTTCAATTTATTAATATCATTTCATTACAATTTTTAATTTTTCATTATTTTTTCTTTATGATGTCTATGAAATGTTTTCCAATGTGTCTTTCTAATACTTTTATTGTTTTGCTAAGAGTTTTTGGTTTTTAGTTTTTAAATGTGTGTGTTTTTTTAAAGTCATCTGGAATTTATTTTTGAGTATAATAGGAATTAAGAGAATAACTCAATTTTTTCCCCAAATAGGAATTTATTTTTGAGTATAATAGGAATTAAGAGAATAACTCAATTTTTTCCCCAAATAGGTGGTCAGTAAATAGCAAATTATTTCAACATGATTTTGTTTAATAATTTAGTTGTTTCCATTTTTATGTAATATAGCATTTGGTATATTAAATTTCCATTGACATGAGTCTAGAACTTTCTATTCTATTTCATTAATCTAATTGTTCAATCTTCTATTATAAATGCATTTTCCAGCTTTATTGAGAAATAATTGACATACATCACTGTATATGTTTAAGGCATACAGCATGATGGCTTGATTCACATACATTGTGAAATGATTACCAAAGTTAGATTCAGTTAGTATCTATCTTTTCATACAGATACAATAAAAAGAAAAGGGTGTAGATTAAAACATTTTTTTTCTCACTGTGATGGGAACTCTTAGGATTTACTTACCGTCTTTACCACTGTCCAATACCATACAGCAGTGTTAATATAGACATCCCGTTGTATATTACATGACTAGTACATAATTCTCTTATAACTGAAAGTCACTTTCCTCCAATTACGTACTCCCTACATTCCCCAACCTCCTCCATGGCCTCTGGTAACTACAAGCCTGGTGTCTTTTTCTCTGAGTTTGTGTTTTTTGTTTTGTTTTGTTTTTGTTTGTTTGTTTTTTAGATTCCACACATAAGTGAGATCATACAGTATGCCTTTTCTCTGATTTATTTCACTTAACATATACCTTCAAGGTCCATCCATGTTGTTGCAAACGATAGGATTTCCTTGTGTTTTTTATGGCTGAATATTATTCATATTCATATCACATATGTATATATGTAATAGATATATGGTATTATAACAACTTTTTAAAAGTCTATTCATCTGTCGATGGACAAATGGTTTGTTTCCATGTCTTGACAATTGTAAATAATGCTGATACAAACATGGGGGTGCAAATATCTTTTCAAATTAGTGTTTTTGTTACTTTTGGATATTTCCCAGACGTAGAATTGCCAGATCATGTGGTAGTCCTATATTTAGTTTTCTGAGGATCCTCCATACTGTTTTCTATAGTAGCTACACCAATTTAAACCCCACTGTTAGTGCACAAGGATTCCCTTTTCTGCACATTCATGCCAAGCTTTGTTATCTCTTGCCTTTTGAGAGATGGCAATTCTAACAGGTGTGAGATGATATCTTATTGTGGTTATAATGTACATTTCCCTAATGACTAGTTATGTTGAACATCTTTTCATGTAGCTGTTGCCCTTTTACATATCCTTTTTGAAGAAATGTGTATTCAGGTTCTTTGCTCATTTTTTAATTGCATTATTATTATTATTATTATTATTATTATTATTATTGCTAATGAGTTATATGATTGTTTATATGCTTGGATATTAACCTCTATTAAGCATATACTTTGCAAATATTTTTTCCCATCCCATATGTCTCTTGATTTCGTTGGTAGTGTCTTTTGTTATGTCAAAGCATTTTAGCTTGATGTAGTCTCACTTGTTTATTTTTTCTTTTGTTGCTTGTGCTTTTGGTGTCATATCCAAAATTCATTACCAAGACCCCATTCAAAGAGCTCCATTCTAGGAGTAATGGTCTCAGGTCTTACATTTACATCTTTAATCCATTCAGGGTTCGTTTTTATGAGTGGTATAAGAGAGAAGTCCAGTTTCATTCTCTTACTTGTGAATATCCAATTATTATAACACCCTTTAATTGAAAACACTGTTTTTTCTCCATTGAGTATTATTGGCTCCCTCATCAAAGATTAGTTGACTATGCTTGGGTTTATTTCTGAGCTTTCAATTCTGTTCCATTTGTCTATTTGTCTGTTTTTATTCAGTACTATATTGCTTTGATGACAGAGATTTTTATAGTATAACTTGAAATCAGGATGTGTGATATATCCTACTTTACTCTTTGTCGGTAGTTCTTTAGCTTGCCAGGGTTTTTGTGGTTCCGAATAAATAATAGAAGTATTTTTCTTATTTCTGTAAATCTAGGTAGGGAATGCATTGAATCTACAGATTGCTTTTGGTATCATTGACATTTTAACAATATTGTCTTTCAATCCATGAATATGAGATATCTTTCCATTTCTTCCTGTCTTCTTTGAATTCTTACATCAGTGTCTTCTAGTTTTCAGTGTAGAGTTTTTCACCTTTTTAGTTAAATTTATTCCTAAGTGTTTTACTGTTTTTTAATTCTATTGTAAATGAGATCGATTTCTTTTTCAGAAATTTTGTTGTGATTAAATAGAAATGGTACTGATTTTTTGTATGTTAATTTTACTGCAACTTCACTGAATTCATCCATAGATATAACAGCTTTTGCTTCAGTCTAGGATTTTCAGTGTATAAAATCATGCTGTCTGCAAATAGAAATAATTTTACTTCTTCCTTTCCAATTTTGATTTCTTTTCTATCTTACCTGATAGCTCTAGCTAAAATTTCCAGTAGTATGTTTGCATAGGAGTAGTGAGAATGGGCACCTTTGTCTTTTCCTGATCTTAGAAGAAAAGTTTTCAACTTTTCATCATGATATGATGTCAGATGTGTGCTTGTTATATATGATGTTCATTATGTTGAGGTATGTTCCCATTATACCTACTTTGTTGAGAGATTTTTATCATGAACCAGGGCTGAATTTTGTCAAATACTTTTTCTGGATCTATTGAGATGATCATTTCTTTTCTTTCATTTTATTAATGTCATGTTTTACATTAATTAATTCATGTAGATATTGAAACATCACGGTATCCCAGGGATAAATCCCACTTGATTAGGGTGAATGATGATTTTAATATACTGCTGATTCAGTTTGCTAGTGTTTTATTGAGAACTTTTACATCTATATTCATCAGGAATATTGGCCTGTAGTTTTCTTTTCTAGTGTCCTTTTCTGGTTTTGCATCTGAATAATGCTGGCCTCCAAAATGAGCTTGGAGTGGGTTCCTCCTCTTCAGTTTTTTGGAAGAAGGTGAGGTGGATTGGTGTTAATTCTTTAAAAGTTTAGGAAAATTAACCAGTGAAGCCATCTGGTCCTGGGCTTTTCTTCATTGGGAGATATTTCATTCTGTTGCAGTTTCCTTACTGGTAATTTATCTATTCAAATTTTCCATTTCTTCTGTAGCCTAGTATGATCCTTTGAATTTCTGTGGTATTAGTTGCAATATCTCCTTTTACATTCGTAATTTTGTTAATTTGGGTCCTTTCTCTGCTTTTCTTGATTAGTCTAACAAAGGGCTTTTCAATTTTGTTTATCTTTTCAAAGAACCAGCTCAACTTTTTTATTGTTTTCTATTTTTCTGTTATCGATTTTATTTATTTTTGCTCTAATCTGTTGTTTCCTTCCTTCTGCTAACTTTGGGCTCTATTTGTTTTTCTTTTTCTAGTGCCTTAAGAAGTTAAGTTAGGCTGTTTATTTGGGATCTTTTTTGCTTCCTAAAGTGGGTGTTTCTTTTTGCAACCTTCCCTCCTAGTACTGCCTTTGTGGCATTTCATTAAGTTCTGGTATGTTGGGTTTTCATCTTCATTTGTCTTAAGAAATTTTTATTTTCCTTTCAATTTCTTCTTTGCTCCATTGGTAGTTCAAGGCAGTGTTGTTTAATTTCCATGTGTTTGTGAATGTTCCTTTTTCTTTGTTTTTGTTTTCTAGTTTCATGCCATTGTAGTCAGAGAAGATACTTGGTATGATTTCAATTTTTCTGAAGTTGCTAAAATTTGTTTTGTGACCCAACATATGATCTATCCTAGGAGATGTTCTTGTGTGCTTGAGAAGCATGTGTATTTGTTATTGGACAGAATGTTCTGTACATGTTTGTTAGTTTCTTTTGTTCTGTAGTGTTGCTCAAATTAATGTTTCCATATTGATTCTCTGTCTAAATGATCTATCTATTATTGAGAGTGGGGTATTAAAATCCCCATTTATTATTGTATAAATGTTTATTTCCTCTTTTAGCTCTGCTAGTTTTTGTTTTATATAATTAGATGCTCTGATGTTGGGCACATAGATACTTACAATTGTTACATATATTTTTTGAAATATTGACCTCTTTATCATTATAAAGACCTTCTTTGTCTCTTTTTCCTACTTTTATTATTTTTAAGATTGATTTTTTTTTTAGAGAGAGAGTGAGTGAGACAGAGTAGGGGGAGGGGCAAGGGTAAAGGGAGAGAATCTCAAGCGACTCCCTGCTGAGGGTGGAGCCACATGTAGGGCTTGATCTCACCACCCTGAAGTCATGAACCAAAACCAAGAGTTGGACACTCAATCCACTGATCCATCCAGATACTCCTCTTTTTACCACTTTTAACTTAAAGTCCATTTTGTCTCATATAAGTATAGCTACTCCCAATTTTTTCTTTTTGTTACCATTTGCTTGAAATGTCTTTTCCCATACTTTCACTCTCAGTCTACATATCTTTTAGGCTAAAGACTCCTGTAGGCAGAATATTGTTGAATCTTATATTTTATCCATTCAGCCATTCTATATTTCTTGCTTGGAGTATTTGGTCCATGTTTAAAGTAAGTATTGATAGGTATGTGCTTAGTGCCATTTTCTTAATTGCTTTCCAGTAGTTTTATAGATCCATTGTTCCTTTTTTCTTATCCTTTGATATATATATATATATATATATATATATATATATATATATATATATTTGATTTTTTTTTTTTTTGGTTTGTCTTTGCTGTCTCCTGATACTAGTATTCTTTGATATTTTTGTTGTGTTCTCTGCTGTAATGTTATAAGATTTTCCTTTGTGGTTATCATCATGCTTATATAAGAAACTTGAAACATAACACTCTCTTTTAATCTGCTAATAGGTTAACGAGTAGAATTTGTATACTTTGCACTTTACTTCTTCTCCCTCTCACATTTTAGATTATTGCTGTCACAATTTGCATGTTTTTTTTTTTTAAAGATTTTATTTATTTATCTGACACAGAGAGAGATCACAAGCAGGCAGAGAGGCAGGCAGAAAGAGCAGAGGAAACAGGCTCCTGGCTGAGCAGACAGCCCGATGTGGGCCTCGAGCCCGGGACCCCAGGATCATGACCCGAACTGAAGGCAGAGGCTTTAACCCACTGAGCCACCCAGGCACCCTATATGTTTTTTTAAAATAAAGATTTTATTTAAAAAAGGTCAGAGGGAGAAGCAGACTCCTTTTGGAGCTGGGAGCCTGATCTGGGACCCGATCCTGGGACTCTCCAGGATCATGAACTGAGCCAAAGGCAGTGGCTTAGCCAACAGCCACCCAGGTGTCCTACTTTTTTTTTTAAAGATATTATGAGACTAATAACAGACTGCTGCATTTATAGTTATTTTTGCTGTGTAGGTTTTTTTTTTTAACTTTTAAGATAGATTTATGAGTTACACCACTATTTACCATATTGCAGATCTATGCATATATTTACCTTATCTGTAATATTTGTATTTCTCTGTGTGTTTTTGTGATGTTAATTGGTGTTCTTTTACTTCCATTCATTTCTTGTACAGCAGGTCGGATGTAGCAAACTCCTTCAGCTTTTGTTTATTTGAGGATTGATATTTTGTTTATCCTTTCTTTGTTTCTGAAGGCCACCTTTGTCAGGTATAGAATTCTTGGTTGAGAGTTATTTTCTTTCAGTATTTTGAATTTTCATCCCATGCTCTCCTGGCTTGAAAATTTCTGTTGAGAAATCCTCTTCATTTTATGAGAGTTCCTTTATATGTAACTTCTCTCCTTTGTTTTGCTGCTCTTAAAATTTTTTGTCTTAGACTTTTGACAATTTAATTATAATGTGTCTTGATATAGCCTTATTCAGGTTCAACTTCTTTGGAATCCTTTGAGTCTCATGGATCTAGATTTTCATTTCTCTTTCCAAGTGTGGAAGTTTTCAGCCATTATTGCTTCAGAAATATGTTATGTCCCTTTCTCTTCTCTTCTTCTTTTGGAATTCATACAATGCAAATATTCTTTCTTTTCATTGTGTTCTATAATTCCCTTAGGCTTTCTTCACTCTTTTTCCTTCTTTTTTTTCCTTTTTGTTCCTCTGTGTAATTTCCAATGCCTCATTCTCCAAGTTATTGATTTTTTCTTGGGCATGGTTGAGTCTACTTTTGAAACTCTCTATTGGATTCTATAGTTCAGCATTTGTAGTTTTCAACCTTATGATTGATTGGTTTACTTATTTTTTGATGATTGCTATTTCCTTGTCAAACTTGTCTTTCTTTTCTTCTTGTTCCCTACATTTCTTTAGGAGTATTATTCTGAATTCTTTGACAGTTTACACATCTCATTTTCTTTAGGATTAGCTGTTGGAGTTTTATTAGTTTCCTTGGGTGGTGTCATGCTTATCTGATTTTTTATGATCCTTAATTTTCTTATGTTGGTGTCTACACATTTGAGTAATGGGGCTCTTCTTCCAGACTTGGCAGTTTTACTTGGCACAGACAATTCTTCACCAGTTGCCTCAGTTTGAGTTTTTGGGTATGTGTGCTGATAATATCTTTGGGAAGATGGAGTCTGCTATTATGGTTTATTTTTGTGTGGGACCCCTGTTTGAACTCTGAGGATGGGAGGGGGGCATATACTGTTGGGTGAGAAGAGTTGAATAGGACTACTGTCTTTGTTCCTTACCCATGTGAGGTTGTAGGAATGGTTCTACAGTTGTCTGAATTCTCTGGTTAGTCTTCCTAGATGGTCAGGATGGGGTAATGTTTTAGTAGTAGATGGGGCTAATAATTAGCTTCTCTGAATTTTCAGGGCACTGAGTCAGGGCCCAGAGCAGTACAGTTCATTGTTTGAGAGCCTGAATTAGGCTTGAGTGTGCTCTGAGTTCCCTGGTCTGGTGAGGCCCCTGGGTTTGCTTTGCAGATGGGGGAAGCCATTGCCTTGTTCTCTATTCCAGTACCACTGGACTTAGGGCTGTTGGATGGGCTATTCAGCTCCCCATGTGCTCTGGTTAGGTTCCCTGGACTGAATTCTGCAGATGAATAGCCACAGGTTGCTATTACTATTTGAGCAAGTGTGAACTTGGTATGTCAAAATCCATGTGGTGATTGTTGCAAACTTCTCCTCCTTTCTTTGTCACAGTAAATTCCCAGTGGTTATGCCTTACAGATTCTCCTGTAATCCCTTTATTGTGAGATCAGAGTAGGGGCTTCTACAAAGCAACCCACAAAGCTGGGAGAGGTTGAGTGTCCTCTTGGATCTTTTTTTTTCCTTCCTGGAAGAATTAGCAGCTTGGGAGAGACCTTTCTGTGTGGTGTTGTGTTGTCCTAGGGGAGGGCAATGTGGTCACTGTGTAGTCACTCCTCTTACCCTTCCAGTGCAATCTGTCTTGGTCTCTGGGGTACAGGGGGTGGGGGGGTGGTTCTTTAGCTTCACTCCAGGTGCTAGGATTCTTTCAATGGTGCTTTGTTCTTGAATAGATGTTATTTGTTCTTCTTGTGAGGAGAAGGAAAATCAGGAATGACCTAGTGGTCTTGGTGATGTCACTTTCTATAAAATGCAATTTTAATTATGTATCGTTTCTTCTTGAGATTTTAAAAAAAAACCTCTTTTCATAAATTAAATAATTTTTATCTATTTCTTTAGGTAATTAAAAAATTCTCCTTCAATCTCTCCATTTCATGGAATTATAGTAATAGATTTCTTGATTTTGAACTATCCTTGTATTTCAGAGAAAATCTTATTTCATTGTGATTGCTATCATATGAAGCTGGATTGGATTTTCTTATACTTTAAGGTTTTTTTCCTCTCTGCACATAAATGAGACTGACGTGGTTGAAGTATATCCTTTTAAGTCTTCCTCTATACATTTCCATAAATGTCCTTACACATTTTGATGTAAGGATTATGCTA
Organism: Spilogale gracilis; assembly: GCA_004023965.1. Taxonomy (NCBI): domain Eukaryota; kingdom Metazoa; phylum Chordata; class Mammalia; order Carnivora; family Mephitidae; genus Spilogale; species Spilogale gracilis. The sequence continues at coordinate 48,277 of PITA01012287.1, forward strand.
GATTTTTGTATTTCACTGGGAAGCTTTCTATCTTTTTATATGCTCTGGAAGCATTTATAAATTACAGGAATTATCTGTCCTTTGAAAGCTAGATAGATTTACCCATTACTTTGCCTGAGCTAACTCGAATTCTAGAGATAGATTTTATTTCTGTTGTGATTATGATTACATTTTTAGCCACTATATTTAAATGTATTTTCTTGGTTTTGAATTTCTTTTATGCTTTATATGTAAATGCTGTTAAGGCTGCCAAATCACTAGCTGCTGTATCTCTGTGAATAGCACACTATGACCTTAGGAATTCCCTTTTTAAATTTAATTTTATTTATTTGATAGAGAGAAACACAGCTAGAGAGGGAACACAAGCAGGTGGAGGGAGAGAGGGAGAAGCAGGCCTCCTGCCGAGCAGGGAGCCCGATGTGGGGCTCAATCCCAGGACTCCGGGACCATGACCTGAGCCAAAGGCAGACACTTAATGACTGAGTCACCCAGGTGCCCCAACCTTAGTACTTCTATATCAATTACATCACAAAAAGCAGTTTCACTGCAAATAACAACTGAAAACTCAAAATTTTTATCATATTTCATGTTTGGCAGGAATCATTTATTTTTTTCTCTTACACATCTAATATAAAATTTCAAATGTGTATTTAGGAGAAGAATGAAGTGCTGGCATCCAGAATAGAGTCCTTCAGATGATTCAAGCTGCTCAAAGCATGATCATCAGGAATGAGAACTGTAGACAAATATTTATTTACAGAAAAATAATTGTGTGTCTCATCCCTCTTTTTTAAATCATGGAGGCAATGAATATTATTGATAAAGCAGAACATAGTTAGAAATAACAAAGAAAAAATGAATTAATTCATTTGCATTAAATCCATTACCCGTGGAAAATTGTTTACTGTACAATCTGCCAGAACTTTTGTGCAAGTTAAACTGATAAGTACATTCATAAAGTGTTCATTTTGCGTGTATGGGGGTGCTTATAACCTGAATTTTTCATTTACCATTATGAACATTTTTCTAGGGCACTAAATACAGACCTGCCTCATAATGGCCACTCAGTACTGTGATTCATATAGTTGTCCTTCTATGTTGGGACATTTACGTTGTTTCTAATTTTTCACTACTTGAAACATGCTGTGACAACAATAATTTGAAATAGTTTGTCTTAAATATTTGGTGCTAATTATATAACGGGTCTGTGTGAAAGGAGATACTCAGGATATGAAGAGCTCTGAGTCCTGAGGTCAATTAATGTCATTCATCTTACTTTCTGCTTTATAACTTCAATTTCATAAGACCAAAAACAAAACAAAACAAAACAATACACCCTAGATAACAATCTACTCCTTGTATCTAGAACCTTAAAATGAGCTTAAAGTTGGGCAAACATGTGCCCGAACCTACTCTCTGCCCCTACTGTATTTTTTTTTTTTTTAAGATTTTATTTATTTGACAGAGCGAAACACAGCCAGAGAGGGAACACAAGCAGGGGGAGTGAGAGAGGGAGAAGCAGGCTTCCCGCTGAGCAGGGAGCCTGATGTGGGACTCGATCCCAGGTCTCCGGGATCATGACCTGAGCCAAAGGCAGTCGCTTAACCAACTGAGCCACCCAGGCGCCCCTCTCCTACTGTATTGAACACTGTCTGATATTCTTTTTCTTTTTTTTCAATTTTTGGTTTATTTATTTAAATGTATGTATGTATGTATGTATGTATGTATTTATTTATTTCAGAGGGAGAGCATGAGAGCAGAGTGAGGCGCAAAGGGAAAAACAGACTCCCCACTGAGCAGGGAGCCCCATGTGGGGGCTCCAACCTGGGACTCCTGGATCATGACCTAACCAAGGTAGATGCTTAACTGAATGAGCCACTCAGGTGACCCTCCATTTTTTTCTTTGTTTTTATAAATGAAGAGATCAACAAAATTCAAATAGGAGTTTGACATGCAAGCAAGTAGTTGCTTACCTTGTGGGGTTGCTAAGATGAATAATGGGGCAGGGAGCTAATATTTACTGAGCGCTTCCTCTGTGCCAGATTTTGTGTATTCATTATTTCACACAGTCTTCACAATACCTCTGCAAAGTTGATGCTCCAGATGAGGAAACTGAGTTCCAGAGACATCCTGACTTAATCAAGATCAGAGCTAGTCAGTGAATAGAACGGGGTGGAATTCAGGGCTGCTTGTCTTCATCACTCAGCCCTGATGGGGATAAACCGTCCCTCCCCTCAGGGCACTCATTCAATGGTGGGATACTGAAGCTGTGTCCTCACGGAAATTTCTGGCGTACAGACTTCTGTGCTTTGTCTATTTTCTCCTTTCTTGTTTTGAGGAGAAAACCCAGGTAGTTCTTTGCAGCAAAGAAATGCTATTTTAAGCAGAAACTACACTGAAATGATTGCAACGGAAATACATTATGCACCAAGAAAATGCGTGCCGGCAAAAGCCACTGGCTGTAGCAGATGACGCATTCCCGGGGCACAGGCTTCTTTCAAGAATTATAGACACAGTTTAAAAAATCAGCCAAGCACATGCGGTCACCAAATACTCAATGATGAGGATAAACCAACAAAAAATGAGCACTGAAAAAAAGAAAAAAAAAACAAAACAATTTACTTCCCTGCCTCCAAGTTTGGAAAGAAACATGGCTGATAGTAGCCTTTGGATTGTTTAAAAGGATCAGTTCATTTTAGGAAGTTAGTAAGTTAGGGCTCCTGGGATGGGGATGTCTTAGGGACTTTCCTCCATATTTGTTCACCTCTTCAGATCTTTCCACTTGAAGGAAATGGTGATATTTAGGTTGAAGAAGAGATACCTCGTGCTCATGACAATAGCCTCTTCAAGTTCTACTGGAGAAGCAAAACAAAAACAAATATGAAACTGTTTCTTTTTTTTCCTATTAAACTCTAGGAATCAGAAATATTACCACCCTGTGGGAATTACAGTGAGAAATTTTTTCTCAAGCAAGAGATAAATGTATCAGAATCTGCAGTACGGGGCAAAGAGCAGGGAACTAAAGGCTGGGTGTCTCAATTTCATGCCCTTCATTGAGTAACCATGTGAACTTGGGCAAATGCCTTAACCTGTCTGGACCTCAGGTTGTTTATCTAGGCATGGGCAAAAATATTTGCCCCACCTACCACTTAAGATTGCTAATGACAGTGAAATTAAATAACACTTGTGAAAGCCATCTGTGAAATGTTGAGTGCCATATAAAATTTGTTATTATTGTTACAGTTCATATTTTTAGCCTCACAATGCCTGATATAAATGGGTATGTGGTTCCAACTTGTTTTCGTTGTTTTAGGAACATTCCCCTAGCAAAGAGCTATAGTTTGGGAGCTCTGTGCAGTCAGGCTGGCATATTATGGGAACCTGTTGAAAAGTGATGGCTGATAACCAAAACGAGGAATGTGAGAGATTTGTGGGCTGCTCACCTCCAGCCCGAGCTTACCCCTCCCACCCAGCTGCCCAGATTCTCTCTGAAAGCTGTGACCCTTCCATGTCAATGCGCCAGGAAAGAAGAGAGAACATTCTTCAGTCTCAGATTAGCATTCAAACCCACAAACGTGCACCAGAAGAGCTAAAACCAAGGCGATGGTAAAGCATATGTCACAGGCTTTTGGATGCAGGTGGGGGTGTGGCTTAGAAAGGCCCCGGTGTCAGTAGCAGCGCCTGGAGCAGGGTGGGGGGGGTGGGAGTGTGAGGGGGTACAGCGCTGGCCAGCCCTTCTCTAGAGGAGGGGTCTGGGCCCGGGGCACAGGTTAAGAGAATGGGTTCTGCCTTCTTACAGTCTCCGCAATCCTCCGAAGGGTCAGCCAGGACACCTGATGTAGAATTCAGCCCCTGAAACTGGTCCTGAAATTCCATATAGCAAGAATGCAACCTGGACAGGTAGCAGATGGGCTCCTGGGCTCAGGCCCAAGAAGGGTCCAGGCGCTCAGGGAAGGGCCAGGCTGCTGTGGTCTCAGGGCTGTGCGGGGTGCATGCGGAACCTCTAAGAAACTTCCCTGCTGCGCTCTTTCTCTCAGTGACGTTCTTGTTCTCTTCTGGCTGCCTTCCCTCCTCTTGAGCCTATGGCTCTCTGCTGCATTTTCCTTATCCGTAAAATGAGAGTAAGATACTCACCTTCCTTACCCAGTCCTCTCTGCAGCTTATCTTTAAACGCTTTCATTCTTGGTTAGCAGGCTTATGGGGATAGAGCCCTGAGGACACTCAGGGGTTCAGGGGAGAAGGTGGGTGTGGACTTTTCACTTTTCCCTCCTGTATTTTTTTTTTCCTTCCTCCTTTCTGTCTGGGCCTCTCCCTCACCTCCTGAAGTGCTGGCCCTCTTCTACCTGCTTAGCTTTCCGCTTTCAGGAAGTCACCTTGGGGCATTCCGTGTTAGGAGCTACCCACCCCTCCTCCACCCCTGGGGCAAGCAGTGTGGCTTTCAAGAACACAGTGCTTTCGGCATTCAGGACGGACCTTCATTTACCCCGATGCTCACACCATGGATGCTGACCCCCCAGGCTGTCTCTCCCCGTGCTCCATTACTTCTGGTGGTATTTTCTATCTTCTTGGGTGAGAATCAGTCCAATAAAAGCTGGGTCGGAAGTGTCACAAGCCACAAAAATGATCCGAGTCTTGACTGATGCAGTAGAGGTCTTTGCCTTCTTAGGAGGAGGTCTGCAGACCCTCTGACTCCTGACCCCCAGAGCTGACTGCCGTCTTCCCGAGGCTGCCGTCTTCCCGAGGCTGCCTTAGTATCAGTCCAGGGGAGCTCTGGAGTCTTGCTCATTTGCATGCAGCATAGGGAAGGCAGGTTAGATTTGATTACAGTGATTCTAGTATTCCAGGAGATATTCTCAGCTAGGAGTATAATACTGAATTGGAAAGTGAAGTTTCCTGGGTAGAAATGGCTGGGAGCACTCAGTCCTTGTTCACTCTGAGCTTCCAGCGCGGGCCAAGCGCTGAACTGGGAGCCGGGGACCTGAGATACACAAGGACGTCCACTTTGCTCCGATGGTGTACACACCAATGGAAGAGAAGGCACGTACATGGGCAGTCTTCCTACCTGAGCTAGAGTTAAACATAGGATTTGGAGAGAACACGGGTGGCAATAGGCATGTTCTTTTCCTATATTCGAGATAAATCTAGGGCTTGGGGACCATACTAGTGGTGGCGAACACCATTCCGGTGTGGGGCTTCCTAAGAAGAAACCCCAGACTTCAAGCCAAAGGCGAATGAGAAGTTCCATTTGAGAGGGTCCCAGGCCGGGGGCGAGAGAAACTTCCAGTCTAGCAGAGCAGCCCATTCATTGCAAGGCTGGGATGTGCGCACGTGAGCTAGCTTCAGGCGGGTCTGCTCGGTGGGGCTGGTGAGGGTGGAGGCAGGGACAGGCGGAAAGGGCGGCAAGGGAAGGAGACGCGGGCCAGGGAGCCTTGCTGGTCCTGCTCAGGTATTCGGATATTTTTCTGGAGGCAGTAAGGAACCCCTAAGGCCTCTTAAACAGGGAGAAAACCTGACCGGATGTGTAACTTTAGAAACCTCGCTCCTAACTTCATCGGGATGGTTGCTGGTGGAGACAAAGACTGGACGCAGCAGTTAACACTCCGAACGCTGGGTTTCACTCCGGCTGCACCTGGGGTCTCCTGGGGAGCTTTCAAAAATACTGATGCCTCTGATCCACCCACAGAGACTCTGGTATAATTGGTCTGGGATGTAGCCTGGGCTTTGGAAATTTTTAAATGCTTCCCTGGGGGATTCTAATTTGCAGCCCAGGCCGAGAAGCACTAATTTAAGAGGTGGGGAAATGGAGGTGACTGAGGGATGTTAGATGTGTCGGGCTTGGGCAGGAGCATTCCCGTGGGCTTCCTTACAAAATGTTGTTTTTTTTTTTTCCCCTTCCAGAAGTGGTTAGGAGGTCAAGTCTTGAACTTGAGGGCTGGTTCTCAAGTGACTGTGGGGGAGCAGCAAAGCTTGAGGCTGGGAGTTCATCAGCGCCAGGGAAACAATCTCAAGAATGAGCTGACTGGTGACAGCAGGGGGAGGGGGGATGGAAACAAACAACTTACTCAAAGTATAAGCTCTTTTTGAATTAGCACACACGTACCCCACCCCATTTTGTCTACATTTTGTTTTAATTTTCTTCCTCAGATTGATTGGGATCGGGCAGAAAGAGTCTAAATACATTGCATTGAAAGTTTTATATTTAGCCTGTCTGAACTCTGGCTAATTTGTGAACACCACCACCAACAAAAGCAACGTTTATTTTAAAGGCCAGAAAGGGTTTATTCAGTTTCTTTCTTTTGTTTTTCCATGCATTGTTTTCCTGCCGCCTGAGAGAGCTCCGGGCCACTGGGCGCAGTCCGCATTTCCCCCTCCATTCTGTTTAGCCCTTCTAAGAATTACTTAACCCGAGAACACTGAGAACATTCGCGCACGTCCCAGCCCCAGCACCGCGACGTTAACCCCTCCGTGCACAGAGAGGGGCTCTCGGGCTTGGCCGCAGAGGCTCGGCCTGGAGCTGCTGTGCTCCCACTTGGGGCCCCTGGTTTCGGTGCTGATGACGCAGTTTAGGGGTTAAACACAGTTTGCAATTTCAGGAAAAAAAAAAAAGTCTGATTTGTCCAAAGAGGCTCCCTAAGAAGAACATGCAAGTCTGCAACCCTGTGCAACATCTGAGAAGGTGGAGTGCACGCTCAGGACCCTTGCAAGCTCTGATTTGGGCCGGGAATCAGGAGAAAGACTCTATTGGGGTTTCTCCGATTCCCATCAACTTCTAAGCCTTCCTGTTGAAATCCCTGACAGTGCCTTTGACAGCCTGTTATTATCTACAATAAAATCTGTCCCCAATCCGCTGGTTCTGCTGCTCCCTCAGTTTCCAAAAAGGTGTCAAATGGTGAACTGTTGGGGGGCATAGAGAGCTAAAAATCAGACACTAGAAGTTCCTGGGGACTTGACTCTTTCAGGGGGCTGCATTAGGCTCAAACTCTCTCATTTTGTTATTTTTTTTTTTTTCTTTTTCACTGGAGTAGAATTAACCGGGGCAAGAGAACGAACGCCTCCAGGTTTATGGCTGTATGGCTTATTGTGTATATATCCTATAAAACCAAAAACCATATGGAGAATTCTGCTTTCTTGGCTTTTTGTGCTTGTGTACCAGGAAGTAGTAAAATGTTTTGAGGTGCTATTAAGTCTTTAAGTTACAAAATCAAGATTCCACCTTAAAAATTTTCCATACCGTACGTTGGTGCCTAGCCTGGGGGGGCTGAGTGCATGCCAAATATCTATCAGAGAGTGATTTATGATATATGATACGCTCCTGAGCCCAAGTGGAGACTATGTCGTTGAAACATGAGAAAGGGGAGGCCCTGCTCTCTCTCGAAACCGTCATGACTGGTTTCTGTTTGGCTTTTCTGAGAGCGCACGCCGTCTAAAACGGGCCGCATTTTTGAGCTCCAAAAATGAGGCAAGAAACAAAACACAATGCCGGCTAAAGAAAACCTTAATTCCTCTTAGCTGTTTGTTAGGGGTCGTTTTCACTTCTAATGGCGGCTGTTTTGTCCTCCAACCCCCCAACCCTCTTTGTGGCTGTTCATCTCAGGAGCTCTGAAAGAAAATACAACCGCGCTGTGCTGGCAATTAAAATATTTTAAAATGAAATCTCAGCTCTGTGTTTTAAATGTTTCCTGCGCTTTCCAGTCTACTATGACGAAGAATATACTGTGATTTCGGGTGTTTTCTGTTCTGCAAATGTTTCCTTTGCAGCTGTGAAGAAGTACATTTCCCATATGGCTCTTGGGGCACTTTTCAGTTTGCTTAGATAAAGCAACATGGACGAAAAAAAAAAAAGAAAAAAATTAAAAAGGCAGTCCAAGAGCTGAAATTTTTGTCCATGTTGACATGTACTGCTTATCTTCTGAATGCGTACTTGGGTTTCCAAGTTCTCTTCCATCATTATTATTTTCTGATGACTTCATATTCTTTGAAAACATGGTTTCTAACAGCTCCATAATTTATGACATCATGATATACATAACTGTTTCTTTATTATAGAACATTCAATGCATTTCTATTTTTAATGGAACTGTCATTATAAATAACAATGTGATAAATGCCTTTGAGCTTTAGCTGTGTTTCTGTTTGCTTTGTTAAGACAGATATTCCATTAATTGGCATGATTAGGTAAAAAATTATGAACCTATTTCAACAATTTGGCTACGTGCTTGCAGCTGGGTTTAGGAAGTCTGCGTGGCGTTTTACTCCCACTGTTCTTGGTCGACTTCGCCTGAAGCCCGTCCTTATATTCTTCAGTACTCTGCTGGGTGGTGGTTATTTTTTAAGTGTTTGGCAGTTCAATATCTATAAAATGATACAATTAATTTTAATCAGCATTATTTTAATAATTAAACCAACATACTTTTGATTTTGGAGCTTTTAGTGAGTTGGTTTAGAAAGCTTTCTCCAAACCTGGATTTGGTATATTAAGACATTTTGTTTGAAACCTCTCAGACTACATATGTCCCTTTGACAACCTGGGAATTAACTTTCTATTAGAGCTCCTGAGTACTGCATGGGAATCTGGCCAGAACCTGACCAAGTGGTACCAACCCGAAGGACATCTTAAGCCTCCCAAAGTCAGTCTAATTGAGGACCTAACTGGCCTGCCCAGCACAAGCCAGACACTCGCAAGGACTGTGAAAGTCGTGCTCTTGCGGTAGCATTCCTCCACAGGTGCATGTTAATGGTCCAGAGACTCTGGCGCAGATTGCTTTTTGTTTTTGATTCTGCTCATGAACTTGTAACGCATTTGACAAATAATTCTTGAATTTAGGAGGCTTTAGATAATGCATTTTTGGATCATCTTTACCTGCCCTCCCCCGCTCTTCTTAAAGATTATATTTATTTGAGAGAGAGAGAATGGGGAACGAGGAGGTGGGCAGAGGGAGAGGGAGAAGCAGACTCCCCACTGAGCAGGGAGCCTGATGTGATGCGAGACCTGATCCTAGGACCCTAAGACCGTGGCCTGAGCTCAAGGTAGATGCTTCACCAACTGAGCTACCCAGGCACTGCTTATCTTTACCTGTCTTTGTCAAAACCGTTCCTACTGAAGACCTCTGGGGTTTTCTTTAATGTGTCGGGATTTTTTTTTTAAGATTATTTATTTACTTATTTGACAGAGAGAAACAGAGCTAGAGAGGGAACACAAGCAAGGGGAGTGAAAGAGGGAGAAGTAGGCTTCCTGCAGGGCAGGGAGCCCAATGCGGGCCATGATCCCGGGACTCCTGGATCATGACCCAAGTCAAAGGCAGATGCTAAATGACTGAGCCACCCAGGTGCCCCTTTAATGTACCAGGATTATTGCCAGGTCATCCTTACTACTTGGGTGAGAGGCTGAAAGTGGTAATTGGAGCATTTTAAAACCCTTCCTAGGAATGCTTCTCAAATCTGCCCTTGCTTTCCCCCCTTTTTGAAAAAAAATCTTTTCTTATTTATTTATTTATTTATTTATTTATTTATTTATTTATTTATTTATATTGTGTTATGTCAGTCACCATAGAGTACATCATTAGTTTTTGATGCAGTGTTCCCTGATTTGTGTATGACACCCCATGCCCCGTGCCATCCGTACCCCTAAAACCCATCACCAAGCTCATCCATCCCCTCATCAACCTCCCTTCTAAAACTCTCTGTTCGTTTCCTAGACTCCATAGTCTCTCACGGTTCGTCTCTTACTCTGATTTCTGCCCCCTTCATTTTTCCCTTCCTTCTTCTAATGTCCTCCATGCTATTCCTTATGTTCCACAAATAAGTGAAACCATATGATAATTGACTTTCTCTGTTTGACTTATTTCACTTAGTATAATCTCCTCCAGTCCCATCCAAACTGATGCAAAAGTTGGGTATTCATCCTTTCTGATTGGTGAGTAATATTCCATTGTGTATATGGACTACATCTTCTTTATCTACTCCTCTACTGAAGGGCATCTTGGCTCTTTCCACATTTTGACTATGGGGACATTGCTGTGATTAACATTCCCCTTGTTTTCCCCTTGTTTTCCTAGGTCACCATTTATAGATCTCACTCAGTCTTGTTTCAGCTTCACTACCATCCAATGGAGTTTTGTATAACAATCCATTTTACAGGCAAAAATAACCTCGGAGAGATTAGGTCACCTCCCCACAGATGCAAAGATTATTAAGTGGTAGCTGGTAAATGCACAGAGGTTCAAATTCCCATTTAGTAATTATATAGGAGCTGTAGGAACAGACATGTCAAGGCTCTTGAGTAAACTACTGAGTGACTCAGGAAGACAACTGGATGATTTTTTCATTATTAACACGCAGGGAAACTGTTCCCTGCTCCCTGAAGAACATATATCACAGTGTTTCAAAGTCATTTTCAGACGTAATCGCTTCATATGTAATCATTAGAGTCTCAAGCATAACATTTCTTAGAACCTCTACAAACTCTGGAAAGATGGCCAAAATTTACACAGTGACCTCAGGCTATTGAATTTATCCCACAGCATTGGTAGAACACCTTGGCTTTCTGTGCACATGGTTCTTGAAAGTTCTTTTGCTTTGTGACTTAGTAGCAAGGCATTTACCCTCTAAGCAGTGCCCATACAAACAGGGTTGATGATTTATGGAAGCTGACCATGGAATATGCTAAAGGTGCTCTAAGGACATGCTTTCAGTGTGTCCACTCTTGGAACCCTATAGATCAACTTCCGGGGCTCAAGATTTTAAGGATCAGGCTTCCTAGCCTCTTCAATTTTTGCATTGCAAGGTGAGATAACCTGTTGCTATTTTTGAATATAAATAGACTGTATTAGGCATTAAAAGAACTGCCCAAGGGTTTTTCCCCCCTTTCCCATATTGGTGTTGGGATTGGCAACAGAAGTCTCGAGCTTTGAGACTTGGAAGGCGGTGTCTGCAAACAAACATCCTGTGGACAAAATTGTCGGCCGGCACTTCGTGTTCCAGGATGATTGACAGGAAGCAGGGGGTGTGGTGAGGAGGGAGGATGGACACTCTGAGCAGGTGGCCTCCAGTTCCCCCCAACAACAGCCAGGCTTCCAGGGAACGTCACACATTCCTTTTCCCATCTACTGGTGTGGAAGTTTGAATATTGGTTGTAGTGGGAGTTAGGGAGGATGTGGGCTGGGCAGGAGGTGAAAAGAACCTAGTACTCAACCCAGCGATTACAGAGAACTGAAACCTTTTGATAATGCTCCCATTTGAGAAACAGGAACAAGTAGATCTGCAGAGATTGGACACGACACCTTGAATAAGACAGTGGCCCCAAAGGGCCATCCACAGCCATTGTGACCAAAGCTAACAGTGGTCCCTCGTGGGGACCGGGCATGAGGCCAGTGGTGTGAGGAGATACCAGGGGAAGTTCAAGGAAGTGAAATGAAACTCACAAGGAAGAGAAAACAGACGTGTTTTAAAGCCCAGCTGTGGGCTGGTATTTTGCATATTGTTTTGCTTTTGGTCTTATCGTGTGCTTTTATACTGAGGCTGGTATTATATGAATTGTTTCCCATGAGGAAAATGAGCCACCCAGAGGTTAAATCATGTTCGACGTGACAAAAGTAGACCGCAGAACAACTGGTCTTAAAGCATCTGCCCTTTGGACTCCCCCTGCTTCCCACAAGCCATTCTGTGTCCTCACTCACATTTCCTCCCTAAGCTGATCCAAGTCCTGCACTCTCCTTTCTGTGCATCTTCCCTGTGGGGAACACAAAGAGAATTTATCTCTCTAGCTCAGTCTCCTACAGCTTTGGTTTATACCTCCCTTCCCAGTCTTCCCAAACGTTTCCTTACTGTCTAATTCATCAGCCCTTTTGTATTTCTGAGTCTTGCCCTGTTGTTGCCTCTGCTACCCTGACTTTCTCTTTCTCTCACTCTTCAAAGCCCAGTCCAAGTGCTGGCATCCTCAAAGAGCTCATGTATCCCAGCCCACTCCATCCCCAGGTGGGATCTCACCTTCCCAAAACCCCAGTCTCACAGCAACTTGTGTCTACCTCTGTTATAATCAGCACATGGCATTTCAAAGCTGAATATCCCTAGTCCTTACTAATCCTCCTGTCTTTTGATAGCTTGATGATGCCCAACTTAAGTAAATATTAAACTTTAATCCTCCTTTACAGATCTGTCTATTTTTGAGAATCACCAAGAATAGTTGTCCATTTTTAGTCAGTAGTTGCTGAGATTTTATGAATTGATGTAAGAAAATATAGTAGGCAGAAGCACTGAAGGAGTCATTTGGGAAGGAAGGGAGTTCTGGCCAATATTTCTTACCTTCCTTCTTCCCTTCCCTTCCCTTCCCTTCCCTTCCCTTCCCTTCCCTTCCCTTCTCTCCCTCCATCCCTCTTTCCCTTCCTCCCTATCTCTTTTCCTTCCATAAGGTTTATTGAGTACCACTTAAGTGCTTGGTTGCTGGGTAGACACTGAGGATACAGGGCCCCTATGGAGCTAATGTAAATAAACATTACAAATACAGCATACAAAATATGTAGTCATGAATGGTAATAAGCACTATGAAAAAAAGTCTAGGGGACTATGTAAACATAATTCTGGTGGACCTGAGCTCATTGGGGGAGCTGATGGGTGTTGGTTGGCAGTCACAAATGCACTTTTAGAGGAAAGAGTTAAATTAATCTAAGAAGGAATTTCTGAGGTCAGGTGGCCACCGGGCCACTTAAGGGAAGATCTATGGCTGTTGTTCATGGGAGGCAAGGGGTGACAGGAATTCTGCTTCCACCGGGGAGTAGAGGAATGGCAGTCTCATAACAGTGCTTGATTTTGTTGACTTTGCTCATGTGGTAGAATCTCAGAAAAGCCGAGTGATCAAATATAAAGTTGCACAGCTCAAATGCTTGCATACACAGTCAGAAAAACAGTAGAGCATTGAAGGTTGGTGATGAAATTCATGTTTTTTTTCAAGTTGCAGTTACCTGGAAATTTCCCACGTCTATATGAAGAAGACTGCTCTTGTGGGGTGTGTGTGTGTGTATGTGTGTGTGTGTGTGTGTGTGTGTGTGTGTACGATTATATAATATATATTTATTATATATACAATAAGTACATATTCCATATTCTTTACACACACACACTCTCACATATACATACACACGTGCACACTACACACCATTTTCTTTGCGCTGAACTTCTGCCCTTAACTTTGTAGAAGACGAGTCATTCTTTGTTTTAGGCGTTCCTAAAACCCTTGAGAGAAACAAGGGAGGATGGGCCATGGTGGACGTGGTGGAGGAGGCAGTGAAAGAGGCAGAATAGGTCATCCAGACTCATCCCATGAATCAGAATGCTTAGGGGTAATTCACCAAAGATTTCATGGACTGTTGTCCTGCACGTGAACATCCCATCTGGGGCCCTGTGTCCCATCACCCTGTGTGTGGGCCTTGCAAGTCACTTGTGCTTTGGAGAGATCAGTGACTAGAGTGCCAGAAGCAGACACTGGAGCACGGATGACACCCCCCAAGACACTAAAAGCCAACGTGCTCTTCATCTGCATCCTTTAGGGAGTCACGGAGATACGATTCAATCACACGTTTATATGCCACGTGAAACCTTTATGAGGCATAGGCTGTTTGCCAGATGTCTATTCTCTTTCCTTCTCCTCTCTTTCTGTCTCTCGCTACCTTCTTTCCTTCTCCCCTCCCTCCCTCCCGCCGCCCCTTCCTTCCTTCCTTCCTTCCCTCCTTTTCTTCCTTTGAAGTGCAGTTTTGGAGAGAAACAGGGATGAAATTGAGGAAGCTATATTGTATTGTATTTAAATCCAAAATCGTTCTGATATGTCTAGATTTGTACAAGTTTATATTATCATTATTTCCATCAGGGAAGAAAGTCGAAAACTCCATACCTTCGCATTGGAAACTTCATACACCTAGTTCTTAACTACACTCCCAGCCTTATCTACTCTGACTCCTCTGCCTCAGGCAATCTGGTTTCTCCATTGTTCTTGCAACAATCTAGCTCCCTTTGTTCTTGCTTCTGCATTTTACCAGAGCTGACCAACCCCCCTACTCACACACACTCCCAGTTGTGCACGCATTTCTAGTCTACCTCCTACGGGACCCCACCCAAGTCCTACCCACCTCCACCTTGATTGATCTCCCTCTTCTCTGAACTCACAGCACTTTTAACTTATTTGGCAATTAATCCTGCGTGGGTTTGTGCAAAAGCTTGTTTTGTTGGATGATATTGTTGTGTAACTCACATTATCATTTTATTTTTCTACTCTGTATTTTCTACTGCCTTATAACCTTCCAAAGAGCTTGAAAAAACTGGTCTTCTGGATGTGGTACATATATACAATGGAATACTATGCCTCTGTCAGAAAGGATGAATACCCAACTTTTGTAGCAACATGGACTGGACTGGAAGAGATTATGCTGAGTGAAATAAGCCAAGAAGAGAAAG
>PITA01012288.1:0-62721 GCA_004023965.1 Spilogale gracilis
ACATCAAAAAATGGGCAAGAGACATGAAGAGGCACTTCTCCGTAGAAGATATACAAATGGCTAACAGACACATGAAAAAATGTTCAGTGTCACTAGCTATCAGGGAAATTCAAATCAAAACCACACTGAGATACCACCTTACACCAGTCAGAATGGCCAAAATTAACAAGTCAGGAAACAACAAGTGTTGGAGAGGCTGTGGAGAAAGGGAAACTCTCTTACACTGTTGGTGAGAATGCAAGCTGGTGCAGCCACTTTGGAAAACAGTGTGGAGATTCCTTAAAAAATTAAAATTAGAGCTACACTATGACCCTGCAATTGCACTACTGGGTATTTACCCCAAAGATACAGATGTAGTGAAAAGAAGGGCCATATGTACACCAATGTTCATTGCAGCAATGGCCACAATTGCCAAACTGTGGAAAGAGCCAAGGTGCCCATCAACAGATGAATGGATAAAGGGATAAAGAAGATGATGTGGTACATATATACAATGGAATACTATGCCTCCATCAGAAAGGATGAATACCCAACTTTTGTAGCAACATGGACTGGATTGGAAGAGATTATGCTGAGTGAAATAAGCCAAGTAGAAGAAGTCAAGTATCACATGGTTTCACTTGTTGCGGTGCATGAGGGGTAACCTAGAGGACAGTATGAGAAGGAAAGTAAATGGGAAGTAGGGTAATCCGGGGAGAGAAATGAAACAAGAGAGACTTTGGACACAGAAACAAACTGAGGGACTTGGAGGGAGGGGGGTGGGGGATGGGAGAGCCTGGTGGTGGGTACTGAGGGCACCTATTGCATGGAGCACTGGGTGTGGGGAATGGGGAATGAATCTTGGAACACTGGGAAGAAAAAATAAGTAACAATTAAAAAGATAAAGAATCAGTAAAAGATTTGAAAAGGAAGAGAATCAAGATCAGTTTCATATTTTTAGTTTGTGTGTGTGTGTTGTTGTTTTGTTTTGTTTGTTTTGTTTTGTGTGTTTGTTTTGTTTTGTTTACTATACAATTTATAGAATAGATTTCAGAGGATAAGTCCCAGGAAAGGAAGGACCCTGTAGGGGCCACCATGATATTTTAGGAAGGAGACAGCAATGGTCTAAAACCAGGCCATGATGTGTGGGATAGGAGATACATGTGAGAAATGGGTGGTTTCTGAAATTAGCAAGACTCGGCAACTACTCTGCTATGGGGAGAGAGAGAAATCAAGAATGATTCTGAAGTGTTTGCACCAGATTGACTGAAAAACTGGGTCTTCTGTTAGCCCAGATGGGAATACAGCAGGCAGAGCAAAATTGAATGAGCCATAACGGAATTCTGTTTTGCAAAACATGAGGTTGAAACTCCTGTAAGGCACTCAAAGGGAGAGTTCTAGCAATTTGGACACACGTATTGCAAGTCCAAACTAATCTTGAAGACAAAAGATTAGCTGCCTTATTAGTCCAACCATATAAAGGACATGGCGATGGTGTATGCAAAGTGCCAGGATGCGTGTTTCAAATGCGTGCCATATACTGGTCAGATAAACTCGAAGAAATCATTTCGTCTCTTGTGTCCTTGGCTTACTTTTCCTTAGAATGAAGAAGATAGGAGTAAATAATCTCTTCAAAGTCTTCCAGCTTTAAATGTTGACTACATTGTTGTGATGGGTTTTTTAAATTTTTTTTAAATATCTTATTTATTTGAGAGAGAGAAAGAGCATGAGCAGAGGGAGAAGCAGGCTTCCCGCTGAGCAAGGAGCCTCACATGGGGCTCGATCCCGGGATCGAGCCCGAGTTAAAGACAAGCACTTAACCAACTGAGCCACCCAAGCACCCCATGATAGGGTTTTTATATGTGTTTTCATTTGGTCTTGCCTCTTAATGGGTTCATCATTTGTGAGAGACAGTAAAGTACTAGAGAGAGATGAGGGAGATGCACCAATGTTATAAAGAAAGGAGAAAAATACTCAAATGAGAATAAATTAAACTCGAGTACAATTCATTCTTCCCTTCATTCTACAAACAGGTATGAACTTCCCAGGAACACAGGGTTCCTGCCCTTGTGAATCTATTTAAGTGACTTGGGTGAGTCACTTAAGCGTGTATTTTTTGTCAGGTAAAAATTTAGGCTAATAATATCTCCACTACCATTTTATTAATCAAGTCATACACTGTATGTGGAAAATCTTTATAAACATAAAACAACTGATAATTCTTCTCTAAGAAGAATTCTTCTCTAACTTCACCATGCCCTAGCATAAAACTTTGTACTCTACATACTGGGAACATTAAAACACTGTATTTCATCAAATCGCTATTGAATCTTACTCACCATTATTGCACGCATCACTAAGAAAGAAAAACTTCTGCCAATTAAACTATGACCCAATGCTAGGATGCCATCAGTTCTAAGAGTCATCTGACTTCACAAATGTTAAAATATGAAAAAAACAAATAAATTTTATAAATATGTAAGCTCGCAGCCATCTAGCTCAGTACACATTTAGCAGGGAGATAATGTGGCTTGAGGAAATTGAGGTGTGTGACTAATTTTTTTATTATCATAGGAAAACAAGCTCTGCAAATAAGAAATAAGAGATACAATTTGTGGGATCTCCTATGGCATTTGCTACTTCCCAAATGGTATTTTTAATAGTTAGCTCTGAAGATATGGTCTAGATCATACTATTCTGAGACCATTTGTTGATTTTCTCCCCATGCACTGAAAACATATGGTATACAGACACTGCATGGATCCAAGATGTAAAGAGAGGTGACATTCACAACTTGTACTCAAAAACTTCAATACTTGGATTACCTCCAAAGACTGGTTGGTGAGTGAGTGGGGCTACCTTGAGAAAATTTTTTAGAAGCATAAGTGGAGGTGGGGAGTAGAATCTGGGATTTGAGTTGCTTGAGAATTTTATTAGTATTTAAAAGGAAGGATGCTTTCATTACATTTTCAGAAAGTGACAATTTTTTTTAAAGTAATTAAACCAGAAAAGAATAAAGCTAAATGCAAAGTGGACCAGATAAAGTAATTATCTATTCAAACATGCCAATAGTCAATGGCTGATAGTTTAAGATGATATAGTCTGGAAATTAAAAAACAACCATCTAAATACGGAATTGGAAACAATATGCAAAATAACTTAGATGGGCTTCGGTGTTGAAAAAATAGAGAACATTAGTGCTGTACTTCAGCACCTGCTTTAAAAGGATCTGGAGAGGGACGCCTGGGTGGCTCAGTTGGTTAAGCGACTGCCTTCGGCTCAGGTCATGATCCCGGAGACCCGGGATCGAGTCCCACATCGGACTCCCTGCTCAGCGGGAAGCCTGCTTCTCCCTCTCTCACTCCCCCTGCTTGTGTTCCCTCTCTGGCTGTGTTTCTCGCTGTTAAATAAATAAAATCTTTAAAAAAAAAAAAAAAAGGATCTGGAGAAAATTGTGGGAGATAAAAAGACTAAAGGGAAATCTTAAGGGGATAGAAGCCTTCTAGACAATTGCCTGGAGAAAGCCTAAAGTTGGGAGTCACCCCACCTTCACGTGTAAGGAGGGTTATTTTTAGCACAAGCTAATCCATTTTTGTAGGGTTAGCTTATACCCTACAAAAATGCTGCAATACAAAATGCAGCCCACATCACAGACAGGACTAGACCAATACAAAAAGTAGATATAAAGTTACTATTGATTAAGGGTGCCACAACATTCTATGTGATAAGGTAATTAATTAAACATACATCCCCATCCTTCTGCAATTGTTTGTCAGTGATGGATATATTAATGTTTCCCAAAGTATACCCCATAGAACAATAGTTTCATAGGGGGACGATATATTGTAGCTGGGAGAAAAAAGAGTATGTTCTATATATGCATTTGGAAAAACTGGGGTTAACATTGAGTTAAACCATGGGTTAAACATGAGCAAACCAGTTTCTTTATCATGAAGGTCCTCACAATTTTTTATGAGATTGTGTAGGAATCGAACATAATCCCTAAATTAAATTTGATGGTGTTACTACCTTCTTTCTCATGGAGCAATATTAAGGAGCAGCTAGAGTTCTATAGAGGTCCATTTTGAAAAGCCTGGTATAGATCAGTCTCTGCCATCAAAGAGAGCCTGGGAAGATATCTTCCTCAAATCCTAAAATTTCTCTTTTAAAAAAAAATTATATGGAATAATTGTTTCACCAAACCATGAAAATTTGGAGAAGATTCTTCTTAAGGAACCAAAGGAAGGCAGCATAATTAAAAAGCTCTAAACGAATAAGGCAAAGGACTACTGAAAGTGAAGTTGTTTTTTACTTGATATACTTATGACAATTTTCTAAAAAAAAATTCGCTTTGACATCAAGGCACAGTTCTAATGCCCTATAAACCTAGTGGCTAAACTTGACTGTGAAATCTTTTCCTTTGTTTTGTTTTCTTTAAGGAGCTACTTCCCAGAGAACACACTTGAGAGACTGAATCCCAACCTTCCAGCTGAACTTTAATCTACAGATTCTGTTTTCTCAAATAGAACAGTTCTAAAATGTATTTATTAGTGCATCTGGTAGTACCAAGCTGAGCCCTGATGAACACTGGCTTTAAGGCTCACTTGAGCAAAACACTATGTCACAAGTTGCTGTCTAGATCTATTTGTAAAGAGATTAGAGACTTAATTCTGTATAAATCTGCATCTTGCAGAGTCATCTTTTGGGTCCTCACACAGATTTAAAAACCACATCTGGTGAAATGGTATGGTATAAAAGCAACGGATCTCTGCTGAAGCCATGAGAACATCAAATTAATATAAATTTTTGTTCAACTCTGGCTTCAAAGAGCACCTTAGAAGGCTCTGGCTGTTCTGCCCTTCTTTGCTTATCTCTATTATTTGCTTATAGAATATAGAATACTTGGCCCTTAATATTGCCCATGATCATAATCAAAGTGTGTAACTATTTATTTATATAATAACTGATTTATCGATGCTTCCTATACTCTAGGTAATTTCATTTTAAAAAAAATTTAACAGAAGAGTAAGCTTGGGAATTATTATTTTTAACTTAACATAAAGTGTTGTAGTTTGGATGCAGTTGAGCGAAGTGTCCAAAGTCACACACTTAATAAATGACAAAGCTGGATATAAAGTTTATATCTTTCTGACTTTAAAGTCCATGATTTCAGGAACTGAGCAATGGATCTTCAGAAGATAAGCACTCCACTGACCTTATCCTCGAGGCTAGTTGGTTGGAATGATCAAATTCATGATGCTAATGAGCTCCATGCCACAGATCATTGTCAGGATGGTCACCCGTTTCACAATTGCCCTATAAACAGGTAAAAGAGTTTAGGCTTAGCCGAGGTCAGCTGAGACTACACAAAAGAATAGCTTTGAAAAGGACAGTCCTTTCTTTCTGATCACAACGACATATGCCCTTAGGCATTATTATAGTGATTTTTGCTTTTGGTGATTTACAACTAGAACCACAGGTCAACTAACCCAATATAAAATTATGGAAGGTAGATGTACAGTCTCATATCCTAAATAAGCCCAGCTTCATATTTTGTGCTTCTTCTCAAATAGCCCACTTTTCCCAATGCCAAAGCATCCTCAGTACCCTTACTTAACCTCTCTTACATTTCTTAAATGTATGTCAAATGTAACATGATCATTACTGCACATCACAATTTGTTTTATAAATATAGCCTAGCCCATCCTATGTCTTCACCCTCATTCTCTATCCCCTAGCTTTATTGAGGTGTAATTAACCAAAAAATTGTAAGATATTTAAAGCACGCACACAAGGTGATAATTTTATATATATAAATTTTATTTATATAATTTTATATATATAAAAAATAATAAAAAATATCACATCACATGTGAGGTGGTGTGTATATATATATATATATATATATTCTATATATATAAAATATTTAAGTTCTACTTTCTTACCAAATTTCAATTATACAATACAGTCTTATCAACTATAGTCACCATGTTAGGCATTAAATCCTCAGACCCTTTATATCTTATAATGGAAAGTTAGCATCCTTTTACCAACCTTTCCCTATTTCCCCCACTCCCAGACCCTGGAAACCACTTTTCTACTCTGAGTTTTATGTGGGGGTTCCACATATAAGTGATACCATGTGGTATTGTCTTTCCCTGTCCAGCTTATTTCACTTTAGCATCATATCCTCCAGTTTCATCCATTTTGTTGTAAATGACCAGGGTTTCCTTTCTTTTGATGGTTAAATAACATTGTTTTGTGTATACATATCTATCTATCTGTCAATCATCTATCACATTTTATCCATTTACCTGTCAATGGACACTTAGCTTGTTTCCATATATTGGTTATTGGGAATAATGATGCAATAAACTTGAAAATACAAGTATCTCTTTAAGGTAATGATTTTGTTTCCTTTGGATATACACCTGCGAGTGGTATTGCTGGCAATATGGCAATTCTATTTTTAATTTCTTGAGGACCCTCCATACTGTTTTCCAGAGTGGCTACACCACTTTGCATTTCCACCAACAGTGCACAAGGGTTCCCTTTCCTCCACACTCTCACATATTTGTTCTCTCTTATCTTTTTGATAACACCTAGCAGGTGTGTGGTGTAACTCATTGCAGTTCCATTTGCATTTCCTCTAATGATTAGTGATATTGAGTACCTCTTAGATGTTTGTATGTCTTCCTTTGGAAAAAATGTCTTTTCAGGTTAGTACTCATTTTTAAATGAGCTGTTTGGTTTTTTGCTATTGAGTTGTATGGGTCACTTGTATATTTGGATACAACCCCTGATCAGATATGTGGTTTGCAAATTTTTTCTCATTCTATAGGTCACCTTTTCATTTTGTTGATTATTTTCCCTCTGTGTGAAGAAGACTTTTAGTTTAATATGGTCCTGTTTATTTATTTTTCCTTTCATTTCCTTTGCTTTTTGGTGTCAAATAAAAACAAAACAAAAACACAAACAAAACACTGCCAAGACTGATGTCAGGTTTACCCCACGATATTTTCTTCTAGGTTTTACAATTTTAGGTCATACATTTGAATCTTTAATACATATTGAGTTAATTTCTGTGTATGTTCACCTTCAGTCTTGACCCACACCATTGTCATTCTTTCCTCAATATGGTGTTTAAACCTAAGATCTTATCTTTCTGTATTCCTCACCCACAGTTATGTTTTCTTTTCATTCTTGCCCTACTATTCCTAAAATTCTAAGAAAGATTCTATAGAAAGAGGGCCTGGGATGCTCAGTTGGCTAAGCATCTGACTCTTGATTTCAGCTCAGGTCATGACCTCAGGGTACTGGGATCAAGCCCACATCAAGTCCCATGTTTCTGATACTAACCATCAGCTTTTTGGGAAGTCATAATCTAGTAGAGGAGTCAACAAACTATGACTACAGGTCAAATTTGTCCCACTGCCTGTTTTTATAAATAAAGTTTTATTGGAACTCACCCAATATTTATGTATTGTCTATAGCTATTTTCATGCTATAACTGTATAACTGAGTAGTTGTAACAGAGATTGTATGACCTTTTGTATTTACTGTCTAGCCCTTTATTGGATGTGGAGCCTGCTTAAGATTCTCTCTCACCCACTCTGTGTCTACTCCCCCTTTGTCTTTCTTAAAAAAAAAAAAAAAAAAGAATCTATGAAAAAATATTTTCTGGTCTATATCCAGGAGAGACTAGCAATTTTTCATACTTTGATTACCCCAAGCCCTACTTCCCCACTTCTTTTTACTCCACACCTAGCAGATTCAAAGACAGAAATTTTATAAAATTATTAATTCTAATAAAATACTCGTTTGGGACAGTAAACCTTCTCTACTGAAGATATCTATCGAGATTAACAAGAAACTGAAATGATGTGTTAATTTAGCCATCATATGCTAATTAAGAAAAGAAATTTTTACACACTCAGAAAGTCTCCATTCAGACAATGTTCATTTCAACAAGAATCAGAAGATAGAAGAAGCTCTGCTAAAATGTTTACCACAGTATTCTTTTCATTCAAGTGTCAGTTTACAAAATTAAAACACTCTTTCCTGAGTGATTCCATTAAGCAAAAGTCACTGTGTGTGGTTTTGAGATTATTATATAATTATCTCTATGCGTTTAACATTCATTATCATGGGAAGATGAATCTGTGCAATCAACATTGTTTAGACATGATGTTTTGTCAGTACTGGGGTAGCAAATGTCACTAAGCTAAATAAAAGCATTTCTTACATATGCTTGTGCAACAGAAAAGACACTTGGGAAGTTAATTCTGTCCTGTTGCTGATTCTGAATGTCAGTTCTGACAGCCACAATAACAATTGGTTCAGGTAGTGTTGACAGCTGGTAAGGATGGGCTAAAGCAAGCAATGCATTGTAGATTTAGAGTCTTACCACTGTAGCCCTTGACTTGAGGAAGTCAGGTGACTGACATGTAATTCAGTAAGTGCTAAAATGAGTTATAGATCACTTTTGTTAAACTGATTCAGATTTTTGGATGAGACCAAATAGCAAAAGATAATCCTTTCATGTCATCTAGACACTTTGATAAGGCTCCTCAATGGAATACCTTAAACCACAAGTTAAGGGCAAAACAACTGATGAAATGTTTTCAAAGATTGTCATCATGGAAAACTGGCACAGAAGTTCATGCTATGGGCTGGACCACAAGTCAGCAAATGTTTTCTATAAAGGGCAGGACAGTAAATACAAAAGGTCATACAATCTCTGTTACAACTACTCAGTTATACAGTTATAGCATGAAAATAGCTATAGACAATACATAAATATTGGGTGAGTTCCAATAAAACTTTATTTATAAAAACAGGCAGTGGGACAAATCTGACCTGTAGTCATAGTTTGTTGACTCCTCTACTTGATTATGATTTCCCAAAAAGCTGATGGTTAGTATTAGAATCATGGTATTTCCACTGGCACAGGTGTATATTCATGAGAGTTCCTTCTATTTATCTTTGAAAGGTTCTTACGTTCTGAGTCTCTTTAAGTTTAGACTGTAATCACACAAGTTTGCTATCAGTCTTGATGAAGGCAGGGAAGCAGAGCAGAGACTAGTTATCTCATGTATGATTCATTACATATGTCTATCAGCTCTCCTCCCAATTAATAAGAGGAAATCAAATCAGCTAATACTTTGATTCAAATATTCCATCCACAGCAGTACTCTGTTTAAAGATTTATCTTTTTTGTGAAATGGAAAAACCACTAAAGAAGAAATTAAGAATCTTAATGCTGGTCCAATCTCAGTGCTAAGTAAGTATACAGTCATGGGTACTTCATATTACACCTTCAGACTGCAGTTTCTTCTGTGTAATAATGGCATTGAATTTGATCATTTCAAACATCTCTTCTAGGTTGAACATTCTGTGATATATACAAGTTGGTTTCATTATTAGTAGTTATGTTTTATAAAATTGCTGTGAACAATGAATTAGCAAATGCTGAATCAGTGTTCCAAGGGGAAGAATAGGGTTAGGTTCCTAAAGCCTCTGGTCACATTTTTGTGAACCTATCAATATGTAACCTGGTTTTATGTGTGTTTCTGTTTAAGGACACCATATTTAATAGATAGTATTGATTCATTAACATGGAATTCATGGCCCAAGGCACTAAAATTCATGTTTGAATGAAACATTTCTGATACACATTTCTCCCTAAGGCACTCTACAGCCTTCTTGCATTTAGGAGCATTAGACAGCACTTCAACATTATGCTTGGGAGCCATTTTAACAACAAAATCAACAACAAAAAGCATAAAATGTGAGAAATGTAGCACTAAATAGATTGTGAAAAGGATACTTGCTTACAGTGTGAAAGCTAAAACAAGAAGGCAGAACATCACCTTATTTCACTTCATCTGTATCATGCATGCTGGGCAACTCAGATTTTTTGCCACTCAATGCATATCTGTGAATGACCCAAAAGTGCTGAAAGTCCAATAATGCTATTTTATTATGCTTCATAAGGTATCACATACCTTTTCATAAGATATCATGTACCTCCTAAGGACACTTCCAGATCTAATCACCCTGAGTCCCAAGCCAAGTACCCTCAGCATTTATGATGAGACCACTACAGCAACTTTCTGTTTCTCCTCTCTTCTGTAGGTAGTCTTTCTTCCACACTGATTCCAGAACTGTCTTGCTAAAAACAAAGTTGAGCTTTCACTTCACTGCTTAGCTATCTATATTAATTTCTCATTACCAGTAGAATGAAATCCTAAAATCCCAACTTATTAGATTGCTATACAACATCTTTCATAATTTAATCTAAATCTAACTCCTCTCTTGCCACCACTTTTCTTCTGTTTTACATATTAAGCTCTTACATTCTTATTTATCCATTCTTGTTTTTGCATAAGCCTCTGCTTTGCAGTTGCTATTATCTTTGTTTGCTATGCTCATAGTTTGAAGTCCACCAACCAACTCTGGTAATTTGTCCTTGAGTATGTTAGCAAAAAACAAAACAAAACAAAACAAAACAAAAAGAGATGTTGCTTATAACATGTTTACATGAAACTTGGCGCAATGAACTGCCATTTCCTTAAACAAGAAAAGTCTCTAAATCTCTTATGGATATTTTATGTTCTAACACCTCAGAATGAGGTCAGGGGAGAATAGGTTCTCAATAAAGCTGTGTAGTATGTACAGAAGCAGTATGCATTTACTACTCATTGAAAGTATTCACTGCTTTACCAGTATTGGTGGTGAGGAGACACAATCTGCAATCTGACACAAGCTATACAGTCTCTCCTAGGGAGGGCAGAAGGGTTATACGCTCACAAACTTAGCATGATTTACATGTCTCTTGGACTCAGCCTATTCATTTCTGACTTGGAGTTATTTTAGATACTTCTTCCTGTTCCGTGATTACCTCCTCAGACTTCCCTTGTGTAAGTTTGTCTCAATTCTTATGGAGCTGAAAGTCCCTCTATCTTTTAGAAAAGAACATAATCTCCTGTGGACATTTACAATAAGCCCAGTCTATTATCTGGCTGCAAGCTACAAAAAAACCCAACTACATTGGCCTAAGAAATATGGGTTTGTTTTTCTCATAAAATGAAAGTCTGGAGGTAAGTGGATCCTGGCACTGGCTCAGTACTTCAGTGTTAGGGTAGATGTATCTGTGATTCTCTTGGCCTTTCCATCACAATTCTTAAGTGGCTTCTGCAGATGAGGCCGCCATGCCTGCATTCAAGATGAGAAGGGAAGAGAGAGGGGACAGCATCTTCTGGAAAGTCTTGGTGTAATCCCATTTTCATTGCATTGGAGTTGATTGTATCTCATAACCATCCTGCACGCTGCCTGCCACCAAGCTAGGACAGCTAGGACTTTTAGTTTGACCCCTTCGTTACCATCTCAAACAGGTTTTATTTTTCTGTGGGTGAGGTAGATGAGGACGTACACAAACTGCACGCATTTGCACAGTTAACCACGTCAAGGAAATAGCCTAGGGCAGGTCTCAGAAACCCAAAAGGAGTTAGAGAATAATCCAAAAAAAAATAGGCCTCTTGCAACACATTTTTAATAAATGCACACATTCATTCTCTGACTCTAAGACCCTCATTAAAAATATGAAAGGTAAGCTACTTTTTGTATTTATATCCATAAAAATAAAAAAAAGGTATTTTTTTTTACTACCCCTAATTCCAATTTGCCTAAGGATTGTTTTATCTTATGTGCCTCTAGGACATGAATTCTCAAGCCCTGTGTTTTAAAATTTACAGCCTTCCCAGAAAAACATAACTTATCTCACAAATACCATCACTTCAAATGAGAATAGGTGTGAATGATGGGCAAGGAGAGTGACTCACGTGGCGGGTGGCGGGGGCGTTTCCCAGAGGTGCGAGAGGAAACCATACGAAACACCTGCGTGGCCTGCTGCCCAGGTAGACAACAGAAGCAACAGCTGTTTTAGGTTAATAGATAGCGGAGCATTGACCAGCAGGTTGACCACTTTTGTCAATACAAGTAAGATGGCAACAGCTGCCTGCGGTGTGGTACTGAAGAGTGCGAGGCTGCATCTAGACTCACAGGGAAAGATCCAGGTCATTCCTGAGCAGTAGCAAAGCAGCCCTGTGCAGGCAGGGCAGAGTCAGTTTGCCCTGCAGTGCTGGGCTGCAGAAGTCAACGTTTAAATGCTTTTTGTCTTGCTAAAATGTCCCTTTGGCTAGAAAAGCAGGCTTCTGATGAGGCTGTTTGTGTCTGTACTCCCTAGGTGTTTCTGGGGTACTGGAATCTTCAAATTTAAGCCTAAAATAAAGGAGATAAAAGGAGAGAGAGAGAGAGAGAGAGAGAGAGAGAACGTACCACCATGTTGTTGCTTGGGTCCCCATATTCCTAAGGAGTCTCCCTTCTTTTAAAGGCACTACCTCTTAGAGTCTTCTCACACTTGTTTTATACCCACTATCCAGGGATTTTAGTACTCCTTAGTGAGAGGAATAGAGAAAAGGTTGTCTCCTTTATCTTCCTGGAAGGTGACGTTTCCTGAGTTAAGTTATCAAAGAAAACAAAACAAAACAGGAAACTCTTAAAGATCGCTTCCATGGCCAGAACAGCAGACAGATCTGGAGATGCTGTGCATCTCTCACCTAGGCTTGTTCAGTCTGGGCATCTGTTTTTCCAGTGTTCCAAGATTCATTGTTTATGCCCCACACCCAGTGCTCCATGTGGGCATCTGCTTTTCATGAAAGCACCAACTACCCCAAACATGGCTTACAGTTTAGAGTTCCTAAGCAGTTATCTTCCACCGATTTCATGAGTTGTAGAAAAATAGTTCAATTTTTTCCATGTCTGTTTATTTACTATGGAAATCCAAGTGTCTATACACACTATAGTGAAATTCTCACTTGTGGTAGGCAATCAATAAATCTTTAATAAATATTTACATGAATTAATACATTAATGAACCAGAACTAGTATACATGAACCTACGAATAGATCACAACACTTTCTTTGAAAAATATTGAAGCCACTACTTTTTCCCAAGCCATAAGGAAAAGAATATTGCTGACTGGGAATTCTCTCTCCCCACTACCACCCACCGAAATGATATCAAGAATTAAGGACTTGGAGGCTTTCCATGACAAAACAAGCTGGAAGCTTCAGGCCTTAAAGACTAACAACAGAAAACATTAGTGAGAAATCCCAGTGGAAAGATCACAAATTTGGAAAAACTTGGATCCCAGCAGAAAAGACAACATGCATTAATGATAAATTCAGGTACAGGCAGTCAGTAAGGCAAAGCAGAACCAGTCCTTCTAGAACCTTCACTATGTTTCTTCAGCACTGTGCTTTTTAAATGTCAAATACAAGGTTACAACGACAGTTGTCAGCAGAGAGGAATTACAGAGCTGCAAAACCACTCACTCAATCTCAATGATTTAGCCCTCTTCCCTCAGGGAAACGTCTAAGTAAACAACATACAGATAACATTTACCTGACATTTTCTCTTTCTTCACCTTGATTGGTAATTCAGCAGTAATTCGTGTTCCCTAGGGCACACCTCTTGGGATCAACGTAATTCTCAGAAATCTTGAGAAAAAGAGAGAAAATGGACAACTTCCCTCCTGCTTCCAGTCTTCATTCAGACGGATGGCTAAATGACCTCCCTCTTACCTTGGAAGAAAGACTAAACACGTCAGGAATGCAAAGGCAACCGCGAGCAGACGGTGGCGTCTCAGGGTCCGTGAGAGCCAGCTGGCAAACCAGAATGATTACCTTAACTCGCCATTGCCAATTCTGTCTGTTGGGAGCAAGTGGCCTGGGCCTTATCCGGACAGGAAATCACTGCATTGCCACTTTTTTTTTTAGAGCTCTGAACATGTGAGACTCTCTCAGCACCGGCTTTGATTATTCCCATAAGAATGGCAACTTGGTTGTTGAACAAAGTATTCCAGAGAAGCTCTGAGAGCAACCACTGGACTGAGGATGAAAACGCTGAAGGACGTGATTCCGCGGGCCCCAGCCCCCGACTTCAAGCCAGGCCTAGCCACTCACAGAACTCGGTGCAGCTGAGTCCTCTTCTCAAGGAGAATCTTGAACTGTGGGTCTTCACTTCTGACCTTGCTCTGACTCAACTTCATTTCATTTCCTACCCTACCCAGTCTGCGAAGCTCATGATTGCTTTGTCTCCCATTTCTGGCACCTTCTCATTCACCAATTAATAGCTGACATTGACTTTGACGCCTTTTCTCTACAGGAACTGGAAACCTAATCTGTTTCTAGTTCTTTGTGCAATTGACCTTCCTGCAAAAATACCCACAAACTCAAGTTCTTAAATTCCTGACAAATGTCAGTCCTCCAGCCAGACTCTCTGGCCCCTCTAGGAGGAGTGAAAAAAAAATAGTAAAAATAATTTCCTGAAAAAAGAAGTATATCCACTATTATTTATATATTTTTATAATATTCTTCTGATCTTTTTCACTGTTGAGGTTCTTAAAAATACTGGAAATACAGGTTCCTGGATGGCTAGGCCTTGATTTCGGCTCAGGCCGTGATCCTGGGGTCCTATGATTGAGCCCTATGCTAGACTCTGTGCTCGACATGAAGTCTCCTTTAAGATTCTCTCTCTCCCTCCCTTCTGCCACCCCACCCTGCCCAATACTATGCTCTCTTTTTCTCCAAAAAGAAAAAAAAAACTGAAAAAACAAAAATTATTCAACATCCCCAAATTTTAAATTTTTGACATTTTATTATTTATTTTTATTTAAATTCAATTAATTAACATATAGTGCAGTATTAGGTTCAGAGGTAGAATTCAGTGATTCGTCAGTTACATGTAACACCCAGTGCTCATTACAATACACCCTCCTCATTCCCCTTTCACCTCCTCCGGTAACCCTCAGTTACTTTTTTTTTAAGAAAAGATTTTATTTATTTGCTTAATTGTCAGGGAGAGAGAGCACAAGCAGAGGGAGCAGCAGGCAGAGGAACAGGCAGGTCCCCACTGAGCAAGGAGCCAGACGTGGGACTTGATCCCGAAACCCTGGGCTCATGACCTGAACTGAAGGCAGATACTTAAAGGACTGAGCCACCCAGGCATCCCCCTCAGTTTGTTTCTTATAATTAAGAGTCTCTTAAGGTTTGTATCCTTCTCTGATTTCATCTACATTTTACTGTTTTTAATTCCAATTAAAACAATGGAAAAATATAAAAATTTTAAATTCTAATTCCTCTACTCATTTCCATTCTACTCCCTTCCTCCCCAAAGGCAACTGCTTTTATGAATTTGGTATGAATCTTCTACATGTGCATCTGCATATCCATTAATAATGTGTTGCATTACCTTTCATGTTTTTAATCAGATAAATACTATTATGCAGCATGTTTTATTTAAAAATGTGATGTTTCACTCATTGTCTTCAACATCTATCCATCAATCTACTTATCTACTTATGTATTGTTTTTCGATGTCTATCATTCAGTCATTTTAAAGCAATTAACAATATTTTACCATAGGAACAAATAATGTCATACATTTAATTCTCTCTTGAGGGTCATTTAAGATGTTTCCAAAATTTGCTCTTACAAACAATACTTCAGTAGACATTACAGCACTGTTCTATAATTATGGTCCATATGTGCTAGTTTTTCTAGGGCAGTGTTTATAGAACTATGTTAAACCCATTAGACTGTTATCAAGTCAATTTCCTATATCAAGGGTATCATTCTAAACAATGGCAAAATAGATTAAGGTAGAGTGAAAGAAAATAATAGAATAGGATAGAATAGAACAGAATAGAATAGAATACTGGGATTTATAACACATCATGTTGTAGATGGTCCACACAGATGATCATCCACAGTTCCTCCTGGTCCAGTACATGCCTCCTCCCCATGTACAGATGGTATCTATTTCCATTCCCCTTAACATGGTCAGGCTTTATGACTTTCTTTAGCCAATAAAATGGGATGAAGTGTTTTTTCCAAATTCTGAAGGCTGGCTTTGAAGAGGTCTAGCATATTCTTCTTTTGTTCTGAGAGACCTAAACTACCATGTGAAGAAATCCATTTATCCTGCATGAAGAGAGAGAGGCCAAGCTAGTTCAGCTATTCTGATTCAGGGGGGGGCTCAAGGAACCAGAGCCAAGGTTGACTGGATAGCCCCAGTCTAACCTCCAGATGCTGCTGCTTTATGAATGACCCGGGAGACCAAAAAATGACCTTCACTGGCTAGAATACAGAATCATGAGCAAACAAATGTTGTTTTGTTGTTGTTGTTGTTGTTGTTTTAACATGCTCAATTTTAGGTCACTTGTATTAGTTCTTATACATAATAAAAGTAAGAAAAATCTCCAAAATCTTAGTGGCTGGTAAAATCAAAGACTTATTTATTAGTCAGTCTCTATGTCCATTTTGGGTTGGTTGAGGGCTCTGTTTTACATTTTCTTACTCGGGGACACAGGCTGAGTAAGCAAGCAACATCTCAAAAGTCTCCAGTTGCCATGGTGGGGGAAAAATATAGAAAATCTTGCAGACAAACTTTAGGACAGAAGTGATACACATTACTTTCGCTCACCACTTACTGGCCAAAACTCATTGTATTATCCACATAGGTTCAATGGGACTAAAAATTGTGAGCAGGGAGGCCTTATTTAAAGATCATGTAGCAAGAAAGCAGGGAGCTAGTAATATCTGGTGAACTACATTACATCTGTGTGTTTATGTCTACTTTGTGCAACACAGATTTTTTTTTCCGTGTGTTATGATTTCAAGAAAAAGTTTGAAAAGAAAAATAGATCTAAAGTATATTTCTCAAAGGATTACTAGGTCATAGAGCAGGTACATCTTCAACTTTCCTATGATATATTAAAATGTCTTGCAAAAGTGGTTGTACAAGTTTATACTCTAGAGTTTTGCAAAGAGTCATAGCTAATAGCGCTCTCTGAGAATTCTCATTCCCCCATATCGATTCCAAAATTTATTGTAAATCTAGTAATCTACCTAAAATCTACCTAAAAATTAGGTAATTTTTAATTCAGGTAACTTGGATCACTTTAAAAGATTCTGTTTTTCTGGGGCCTGGGATCAAGCCCCATATAGGGCTCCTGGCTGGCTCAGTGGGGAGCCTGCTTCTCCCTCTCCCTCTGCCTCTGCCTCTCTCTGTGTCCCTCTCAAATGAATAAATAAAACCTTTTAAAAATATATGGTTTTTCTTTTTACTTCTTTATTTCTCTTTTTAATTTAAATTCAATTAGCCAATACATAGGACATCATTAGCCTCAGATGTAATGTTCTTATTTCTATATCTCTAATTATTAGTCCTTAATTAGTAATTGGTGAGGATGTGTATCACTTCCTATGTTTTTGGCTATTCTGGCTCATTTTCTGTGATTTGCCTGTCTATATCCTCTGCATATTTTATACTGAGTTGTTTGTCTTTTTTATTGGAATTTCTTTTATATTCTGGATACTAATATTTTGTCAGTAACATTCTTCTTTTAATCCCCCCATTCCCAGAACATTAACTGTGTCAGTCTTTTTCTTTATGATTTATGCTTTTGTTTTGTCTAAAAAAATTATTCCTGACTCTGAATTTATAAAGATGTTTCATAGAACTTAATTTGATTTTTTTTCCACATGAAAATATTGCCCTTTACCCATTTATAGACTAATCGTTTTTCTTCCACCAATGCATAATGCTTTCTGTGACTTTATATCAAACTTCCATATACATGCATACTATGTTTCTAGCACACCAAGGAGGGGAACATTGGTACAGCCTTCCATTGGAGAAGGCAGAAGAGAAAACTTTTAAATCAATAATGAAACTGGCTCTAACTTATTCTTCTTCTATTTTTATCATTTGTAAGCAATGCTAAACAAGGTCAGTCACAAAATCCTCCAAACTGCCACGGTGAGCTGTTCCCCTGCCCCCCCACCCCCATTTTGCTATATATGCACTGCTCTAATCCGTCCTACTAATAAATTTGCGCATCAAATTTAAAATTCCTGCATGAAGTTCTTCATATGAACAAATATGCCATACTGTTTAAATTCTAAAATGTGTCATAAGCATTGATAACTGAAAGGGCAAATTTCCCTTCCTTGCTTTTTTGGGGGGGATAAGTCCTGTTCTTGACCTCTTCCTCATCCATATTGATTTTGGCATCAGATTATCTAATGCCACAAAACCGATCCCTTTTGATGTGTTAATTGCATTGCACTGAACTTACAGATCAATTTTAGGAGGATTGTCATCTTCTAACATATTTGAGTATTCTTATCCATGTATATTATTTTTTTCATTTTTGTTCTGTCTTTTTTTTTTTAAGATTTTATTTATTTGACAGAGAGAGAAAGAGAAAGCACAAGCAGGGGGAGCATCAGAGAGAGAGGGAGAAGCAAGCTCCCCACAAAGCAGGGAGCCAGATGCGGGGCTCGATCCCAGGACCTGGGATCATGACCTGGGATCATGACCTGAGTTGAAGGCAGACGCTCAATGACTGAGCTACCTAGGCGCCCCTTGTTCTGTCTTCTTTAATGCTCTCAGTACTATTTTGTAAATTTCTCCAAAATAAGTCCATGTATCCTTGTTAGATGCATTTCTTTACACCATGGGTTTTTGGTTTTTACTACAAATGGGATTTCTCCTGTTATAAATTGGTTATTTCCGGTGTGTGGGACTGTAAATGATTTTTGTATAGTGAGCTTATACCAGGAACAAGGCTGAATTCAGTATTGCTATCGTTTGTCTATAAATTCCACTACACCTTTTCCTTTTGGTTCTGTATTTTTATTTTCTTTGTCTAATTGCAATCCCTGGTAGAGATAGTAATAACAGGCCACATTCTTATTTTAAAGAGAATGCTTCTTAAATTCATCACTGATATGATCCTTGCTATAAGCTATAGTAAATATCCATTATGAAGATAAATATTTTTCCTTCTTATCCAGTTGATTAAGAGGTTTTAATCATTAATAGATGTTTGAATTGATATTTTTATATGTAGTAAGATGATAAGAAGTTAAAATAGAAACCAAAATAACAGATTCACTAATATTGAACAATTCTGGCATTCCCTGTATAAACCCAATATAGTAATGGTGCATTTTGGTTTAGTTTTACTGATTCTTTTTCAGGAATTTCCATCTATATTTGTTAGGTGAGATTGATCTGTATTTTTCCTACTTTCACTCTAATTGTTTGGTTTTTCTCTGAAGATTTTATGAACCTGATAAAATATGAGCAATGATCCCATTTTTTCTAGTCTCTGGAATTATTTGTATTACATTAGGATTAATTGGAGCTTAAAAATTTGGTAGAAAACTTCTTTATCCATGTGTAATTTTGAAGTGTGTTTTTAAAATCTCCCAATGTATACTTCTGTGTTACCTTTTTTTATTGTTGATTTAAAACTTAATTGTTTTAATATCAGAAAATCGAAGTGTTAAATAGCAATTTTTAATATTGTTGAGCCTTGCTTTATGGCATAGAACATAGATGGCATGATTATATAATTTTCTATTATACTTGAGGAAAAATGTGTAAGATGTTCTTGGGTGAACTGTTCTATGCAAATCTTTTTGATTCTTTTGAATTTTCCTTACTGTTATTAATGATTGTATCTATTTGATCTATCAGTCATTGAAAGAGGTATATTGAAATCTCCCATCATGGTGGGAGATTTGTCATTTTCTCTCTGTCAAGTTTTTTATATGTTTTAAAATTATGTCATTTCACATATATAATTTAAAAGTAGTATTGCTTCATAGTGATAAATACTTAGGAATTAATTTTGTCTTAAAGGCTATTATCTGTATATTAATTAAGCTACACCATCTTTCTTTTGGTTAGTAAGATTTAACCTATTATGGTTCTGCCTCTTGTTTAGGCTCAACAGTAAGGCAAGTTAACCCAATAAAACATATAAATATAATTCTAGAACAGTAATAAAACTTCATGAGCCTCAGTTGCCTCACTTATATAATGAGTGTTTTAATTACAATGATCTCTAAAATCCTTTACAACTCTGACATCCTATGATTGTTCACCTTTTCTTCCTAGATTTGTACTGTGCCAAAATACTCCATTTACTCTCTTGCATTTGGCTAGCTATGAAATAAAGTAAATGTCCACATATTCCAGGTAATTCTATCTTGCTAAGTAGAAAGAGATACCAGAAGTCCATGATATTCTTCAGAAATTACAAAAACAAACAAACCCAATTATTTTACAACTGTGGCTTTCATTGTAGTCATGCAAACAAAATATCCAAGTTGAAATTTGTCTTGGATTTTGGTCTGTTCTACAAAATCTCTGGATCATTAATGGCTAAGTAGAAACAGAGAAAAGAAAGTTCAATGTGAGGGAAACAATGGCAGAGATGATGCCTTTATCTCAGCAGGAGAAGGCAATTTACAATAATTTGTATACCATTACCTACAGTCTTGCCAAATACATTTCATTCAAAGGCTGCTGGCCAGCAGGCTTATCATCAAATATGACATAATTCAATAAATAAATATTAATGCTCTATGTCTAGTGCTAAGAGTAGTATGAATTTAAAGTCATCAGTTCCAGACTTTTCATTTTAGAAACAGAAAATTAAACTCAAAGAAAGAGTAATTTACAATATTGTTTGTTTTTAACATAGTATGCTTCTGATTCTCATGTACTGATCATCAATTTCTTTTACCTAGAACCTGCCAGAGACATCCTACCTTAGGCCTATACAGATGTATAACCCCTTTCTCTACGAAAGCCAAATTGTATATTTTGCATTATAATAACTTATTTTTGTTACTCTTTGCAATTTTTCCTACTGTTGACTTATATACAATTGTTTAAGATTTCATTTATTTATTTGAGAGAGAGAGAGAGAGAGAGAGAGAGAGAGAGAAAATGAGAGAACAAGCTGCGGGGGAGAGGCAGAGGGAAAGGGATAGGCAGGCTCCCTGCTGAGCAGAAAGCCCAACACATGGCTCCATCCCTGCACCCTGGGATCATGACCTGAGCTGAAGGAAGATGCTTAACCAACTGAGCCACCCAGGGGCCCCCTGACATACATTTTAAGAAAGATTCAAAAACTGTATTGACATACTACAAGTACTTTGACTCAAAGATTTTGAAAATTATTTTCGGTATCATCTTGAAAATCTTTCTTTCTTTCTTTCTTTCTTTTTTTCTTTCTTTCTTTCTTTCTTTCTTTCTTTCTTTCTTTCTTTGTCTGTCTGTCTGTCTGTCTTTTTCTTTTTATTAACACATAAAGTGTTATTTGTTTCAGGGGTACAGGTCTGTGATTGATCAGTCTTACACAATGTTTCTTCTTAATTCAACTGTTTTCCTCTTCCTGGGCTGACAGATGGTTAGATTTTTGCTCCTTATCATTGACATAAATGATTATGACTTAAGACTTTTCATATTATAAATTCATGTTGACCCTACTCTAGTTGGAGTGCCTCCAAAATACCTCTTTAAGACCTTGTCAGCTCAAGGATTTGAGGGGTACATATTATTGGCGTTGAGTTCTATGACTTTCTGTAAAGTATGATTGGAATTATAAAACAACTAGAATTTTTTTTTTTTTAATTCACAATAAGCTCACCCCACAGAGACAAGAGTTATCAAGATATTGGCTTTTGGAAACTTGATAGCCGTATTTCTAGCATGCATAGTAGTTCAGAAATAAATAATATTTTTAAAGATTGTCTGAGCCAATATGATCCCAAGACCAAATTCTCAATCAGAAGCTCTGTGGGAAGATAAGAGGATCCATCAAACTGTGTCCTACTATTCTCCCAGGTGGTGTGACACACACTCAGGTCGGAGAATCATTAATCTAGGCCATCCTCCACCTTCTCTGTTTGCCTTTTCATAGATTCATAAATAAGGGCAAGTGAAGTGCACAGGGGTACTACAATCCTTTGTGCCTTGACTCTTCTGATTCCCTGACTTTGCTCAGGTTACACAAACACCACTAACAGAGCCGGGATGAGAACACGTATCTCCTTACTTATATATAACTGAGTGTAGAATGAAAGAATGTTAGAGGTAAAAAATACCTCAGATCAACATATTCAATGTATTTCATGTTCCCTTGCACTTCTGTTAACTACCTGTTATGCTCATAATTGTTTATTTAATGTCCGTCTTTCCTATTAAATTCAAATATCTATAAGGTGATAGACCATAACTTTTTTGATCATCATAGAGTCTCCAGTGTCTTCACAGTAATCTGTAACATGGTATCTGCTTGATAATATCTATGGATCAAATAATGATTGACTATATAAACACATTTTCAGAAAATTCCAGGAACCTATAATCATACTGCGTTTCAATCACATCCTTTTTCTAAACTGGTAAACTTCCTTCCTTTCTTTTTTTTTTTTAAGATTTTATTTAGTTAACAGAGAGAGAGATCACAAGTAGGCAGAGAGGCAGGCAGAGATAGCAGAGGAAACAGGCTTCCTCCTGAGCAGAGAGCCGGACATAAGCCTCGATCCCAGGACCCTGAGATGATGACCTGAGCTGAAGGCAGAGGCTTTAACCCACTGAGCCACCCAGGTACCCTAAAATGGTAAACTTTCATAAAAACATTTATAGTCTGCTAATCCTTATACATACATAAATTTAGAAGTTTGGAAGAAGTCACTGTCAAATGGGGAAAAATGAATTATATTATTTAGAATTAATGTGCTAAAGCGTCCTGAAAATCACAGAGACCCTGGAACAAAGGAAGAATATTATGTTTCTATAACAAAAACAATTCAGAAGAGAGAATAAACAATTTTTAATATGTGAGTGGGAACCTCTTATACTTATTTACAAAAATGCATCTTCTCTTTAACAGGTAAATCAACTATAATTCATCTTGACACTAATATGAATGCATATATATATATGGCTTTTGGAAACTTGATAGCTGTATTTCTAGCATGCATAGTAGTTCAGAAATAAATAATATTTTTAAAGATTGTCTGAGCCAATATGATCCCAAGACCAGATTCTCAATCAGAAGCTCTGTGGGAAGATAAGAGGATCCATCAAACTGTGTCCTACTATTATATATATATAGATAGATAGATAGATATAGATATAGATATAGATATAGATATATATAAATTCATCATATGTCAATTTCTCCTTCTCTGGGTTAATTGAAAGCTATAGTCTAAAAGAAAATCTGAGAATTCACAGGGGAACATAAAATACTCCTTTATTTTTTTGAAGACATAAAGATTAAGCTTCTAGCAAAGAGTTCAGACAGGAACAAAAATCAAAAATTTATCACATTATATTTCACTATGTGGGCTGTCCAACAAGACATCTGTATTTAAATTTCACCTCTGATATGTACCAGTTGTGTGACCTTAGGCACATGCCTCTTTTTCCTTTCTTTAAAATGCTGGATAATAATAGCAGCTTCCTTGTAGGGATAAGAGGATTCAATGCATTAATATATATACATAAAGTACTTAGACATAAAATGTTAGCTATTATTATAGAAAATAGAGTGCTAATTTAGTACCTAAACCAGCTTATCACTATTAAAAATACATTGGCAACAAAGAAGTTCTCTCAAGTTATGTTGCAAGCATGGATAGCCACCCCCCCACCTCATCTCTCCTCTAATCCTACCTGAATTTATAAGATCCAGGTCAACCAAGTGACATTTTGTATGGAAGTACTTTGAAAATGGCAAAATACTACAAAAATGAAAGGTAACAACATATATTCAAACGTTTCACATAGCTTTCCATGCCTGTTTGTCATCTTCCCTTGCCACTGCCCCCATCCCTTGCTAGATGTCAGGCTTCTCTCAGGTCTGTGAACATGTTACTCCTCTCTGTGCTTGGAAAGATGCTTCCCAACAAATGTCCTGGTCACCAATGGCTTATCCTTTAGGCTCTGCTTAAACATCATTTCCTCAAGGAAGCCTTCTTTCAGTCAGAGAAAAGGTAGGAAAATAGGTCCCTTTTTATATCCTTTCATATTTACTGCACTTATGTTATATTTCAAATAAATTATATGTGCAATGTCTATCTACTGTGACAGACCTCAAGCACCCCAAAAGGGAGAGCTCTGTCCATCCTGTCTTGCACACAGTAGGAGAACTCAAAAACAAAACAAAACAAAACAAAGCAAAACAAAACAAAACAAAACAAAAAACCCACGAAGCTGTTAACTGAATGGATGAAAAAGACATCTGTATAATCTGGTAATGAAAAATATAAAAGACGATCTTAAGGAGAAAAACCAGAATCCTCATGTTCTCCAACACAATCCTTTTATTTTATGGACTTAAAAAAAATCTCCACTGGGTTTTGTGGGAAAAGAAAATGTTTTTGAAGTTAGTCCACAGTAAATAGCTGAAAAAGAATACTGGGGCTGGATTTTTCCATAAACATACTGAAAAATTAAGCTGCTTCTGTATACATATTTCTGACTTTGTGTAAATACACAATGAGGACATGTTTTCCTTTCTTGTATTTTAGTATGACCATAAATATTGTCTTTGAAATCAGTAATCATTTGATTACTAAATTAATTTTAGATTCTAAAAATAACCCCCTGGTCCCGATTCTCATTGAGCCCCCAGTGGAAGTCTCTGCAACGATGCCAGACCCACCACACTTCCAGATGCAGCTGCAACGGCCAAAGGATGAAACAAGGATCCAGGTACCTTCTCCTGGTTTCTTTAGAGTTCAGTGACAAAATTGTAAATTTGGATGTTGCCCAAATGTAGAAGAAATAGCAAGACTGTTTATTTGAAATACTGTCTTGGGCCCAAATAGTGTCTTTGGTAAGAGAAACAAAACTATTTATCTAAGAAAGGACAGAAGGTACATTTTATCCTTAGCAAATGTTACAGTTACAAGATTCAACTTGGGCAATGATCAGCGTTGATGTACCTGGGGCTGGGGGCGGGGGGGGGGGGTATAATCTAAAACAGAGCTAGTCAATTGCCCTAAGGAAACTTCCAAACAATATTAGGGAATAAAACCTGGGCTTAGTAATGGGGAAAAAATTGATAAGAATTAGAAATAAGACAGGAGAGAATCTGCAGAAAGTCATTTAGGAGGAACTGCAGAGCTTCAGGGATGTGAGGGACCCCACAGTTGGGCTCGGCAGCCATCCCTCCCTCCAAAATGGCCCCGGATCAATCAGTATGTCTTTTTCTTGCTGTCCTTGCTATATCTCCATTTCACAAAGCATCTTGCACCCTTTTTTGGCATCTATGCTTCCCCCCACCAACAGGAGGTGAACAGTGTAGAACATCAGAGAGATGCAAGAAAGATGCCAGAGAACAGCGTGTAGAAGCATGGAGGCAGGATGACAGAAGGAACACATTCGCTGATCTTTTATATATCGTATTTTATTTTTTTAAGATTTATTTATTTATTTTAAAGAGCGAGAGCATGAGTGGGAGAGGCAGAGAAAGAGGGAGGAAGACTCTCAAACAGACTCCCCACCAAGCATGGAGCCCCATGCAGGATTCGATCTTACAACCCTGAGATCATGACCTGAGCGGAAATCAAAAATCTGATGCTCAACCCACTGTACCACCTAGGTATCCCTCTCATTTAGATTCCATCATAATCTTATGAAGCATATGTGATTGTTTTCACTTTACAGATGAGCACATGAACAATCAGTGAGGTTAAATGATGGGCCTAAGTTCTCAGAGCTAGCAAGTTTTAATACCATAATTTCCACCTGAAGTCCGTCTTCTACCTTCTCCTCTAGCTTCCTGCTCTCCTATCTTGGCTGGGCTTTCCTTTCAGTTATCAGGTACATAAGTTCTAGGGCTCTAATGTACAGCATGGTGACTATAGTTAAAAATATTATGATGTGTATTTGAGAGTTGCTAAAAAGTAGATCTTAAATGTTCTCACCATACACACATGCACACACACACACACACACACACACACACAAACACACAAATACTAATTGTTTGAAAAGATGAATGCATAGCTAACTTTATGGTGGTATCCAATTTGCAATATGTAGGTTCAATTTATAAAATGTTATATGCCAACTATATATCAATAAAACTAGAAAAACTTTTTAATAAACTTAATAAAAGAAGTAGTTACTTAATGTTTGGGAGTATTAGCTACCGCCTTCTTTCTGATTTCTTGTGTCATCGCCCCTTCCCAGACGCTGTTCTCCCCTAAACAGACATTAGATTTCACTGAAGTATCTAAGATAATTGAGGATTTTGAGAATATTTACAAAATTTAAACATAAATATGCACATTGGGTTTGTCCCTATAGGATCTTTAAAAAGTGTTCATCCAGCTTTTATTTAAACAACTTCCAAGGCAAATATAAGAATACATTAGCAGGCAGCCACTAGTTATGTTGAATGTTACTCAGCCATTCATTCATTCACTCATTCAATCAACTTTTTAACAGCTATATGTTCTGAATGAAAACGAATGAGACATGTTTCACTCTTCAAAATATTCAATAAAGCTAAGAGAGGCTGATAAGTAATTAAAAGTTACATTTTGCAACAAAAGCCATTTATAAAAGTTTATGTAAGATATTAGATACAAACTTTTATTTTTAGTATCTGTTATAGATGCAGATGATATCAGGGATTCTCCCTTTTACCTAAAGGAGACAATAAGAATGAAATACACTAATTGGTCCCAAATATATTCTCATAAACTTTTTCTGGTACCAACCTTACTTGATGGATTAACATTAAAAAAAAAAAGAATTTGTCAATAAGAAGGAGGCTGGATGAGGCTTTAATCAGTCTCAGAGACTGAATGTTGGCAGGACATCTTACAGGTGCCATGCAAATGAACCAATATGATTTTTGGCTTTTCTGGGAGATATATATGGTATCATTACTCTTACAACAGATGCATTAGGCTACCTCAGCTTCCTACCATTAACTCTTCAAATCCTGTAATGAATTCCTCTGGTTGATTTCCTGTTCAACTAGCAAACTTATTTTTTTTAAGATTTAATTTATTTATTTGACAGAGAGAAACATAGCTAGAGAGGGAACACAAGCAGGGAGAGTGAGAGAGGGAGAAGCAGGCTTCCCGCCGAGCAGGGAGCCCAAGGCAGTGCTGGATTCTGGGACTCTGATATCACGACCTGAGCAGAAAGCAGATGTTTAATGACTGAGCCACCCAGGCACCCCGCAACTTGCAAACTTCTAATAATTTGGCTTCCAGAGTGGCTTGCTCATGGAGATTGGTGGCAAAACTCAGGTTAGTTCTATTGTCTATTCTCTTGAGCAGTTACAGCTTTCGTTGTAATTTAAGAGTCTGGCATCAGTCTGCTGAAACTGTTATCACAAGCCACTGTCTCACAGGGGGACCATCTCCCGAACAATGACATGAACAGGTTTTGAACATGAAAACCTATGTTCTAAACCTTGTACATAGCATGTTCCCTGAAGACATACATGGAACACTATGGAACTAAGGGTTCCACCACAGGAAGTTACCTGAGAGAGATCTGGAAACAAATGTAGTTCATTCTCTCCACCACCCTCCCCTATGATA
Source organism: Spilogale gracilis (assembly GCA_004023965.1). Classification (NCBI taxonomy): domain Eukaryota; kingdom Metazoa; phylum Chordata; class Mammalia; order Carnivora; family Mephitidae; genus Spilogale; species Spilogale gracilis. The sequence goes on from PITA01012288.1 coordinate 27,490, forward strand.
CTCTACTAAATACAGCAATGATTTAGTGATACATGAGTAGTCTCATGGTACAGTATCATGGAAAACTGACTTTCCATGTTGATCTTAAACTCATTAGCTTCCTATCACTCTGTATCAGTGGATGTTGCACCAACACAGAGTTCCTATTTCAATGCAAGGGAATGCCAGTTATGGGAAGTAGGCAGGGATCTGAGTTGAGGATAAGAAAGGTTATAAAAGGGAGAGCATGGTAGGCAGCAATAATAGAAGATCAGCAATAATAGGGCGTTAGGAGAGGCACAGATGGAGTGGACCTGCTCAGAAACTCCAGGATATCTAACCACTCTGGCAAGAGAGACAAATACAGGACAGAGTCCAATCAATGAGTGAGTAGAGAAGGAGAGTCCATTCATGACAGAGACCATAATTGGCTATTAGAGAATCCATGTGCAGAGATTATCTGTGTGGTTGTTTATGGTTTCACAGACATCATGGAATGGTAGCATGTATTATAAGAAGTGAAACAGGATTATATTCCTTTATGTTTATTATCCTCATGGTTTAGTAAAACATCATCCTTGAAAAAAATAAAGGAAATATTTATGAAGAACTTCAAAATACACGTAGTAAACCAAACACAATGATTTTTTTTCCTTCTAAATCCCACAAGTATTACATTAAAGGAACCGCAATTATAATCCCACAATCGCAAAGAGAGCAGACAAGGATGGGGCAGCAGAGCAGAATTTTCAACAAAATTTTGAAAGAGAAAAAGTGGAACCAGTGCACACTTAGCTTTTAAATTTCTTTGATTTGCTGTGTGCCAGTAGATGAGGATGCCAGAAGGAAACTAATTTTTTTCCTCCTAAATACGAAAATGAACTCAGGAACAAGAGCACTCACTTATTTTCCAATGCAAGGAAATATGATGAGATCATAAATAGGAGAATAAGCTAAAAATTTGTATAAGGAGTTATTAGAAACCAGAGCCCCTCTGCCATCTGCCATCTGAATGAAGAGTTTATTTCCTCTAAGATCTCTGGCTACTCCTTACACGTAGGAAAGAAAATGGAAGATTTTTATCGAGAAAAAGTACTTACTGATACATTTAGAAGAGATACAGCAGAAGTTCTCCATCCTTTTATTCACAGTGAGGCCTATGAATCAAGGAGCTCTGTGAAAGCAGGGAGATCTTAAAATAACTTTTTTTGTTGTTTAGCAATTCACAGTCATAAAGACTGTGAGATATTTCCTAACTATCTCAGGAAAGCCTCTGACCTAAAGGACAGACAGAAGCAAAAGGGAAGAGAAATAAGAAAGAAAATAATATCAAAAGCAAGTGATAACTTCAAAAATTAATCTGCCTATTTTCAGAAAGATATATACAAAGTTGAAAGAATATTCTATTTGTTAAAGAAGTAACAGCATTAAAAAGAAAGTTCTTGAATTAAGAACTATGAGAGCAAACTGAAACAGTCAATAGAGAAGGTAAACTTGGAGAAATCTATCAGAAACCAGAAAAATAAAAAGAAAAAGAATGGAAGCTAGATGAGAATATCAAAGGCTCAATTCAGGAAGTCCACCATCCAACTCAAATAAAAAATTCCAGGAAGAAAGAAGGTATAAGAAAATTTCCCATAACTGGTATATAATATTTTTCAGAGTAAAAGGACCACTAAATACCCAACATAGTAAATTAAAAAAAAAGAAAGAATGAAAAAAAGAAGGCACATCATTGCAAAATTTCAGAATTCAAAGGGCAAAAAGAATATTCTAAAGATTCCTAGACAAAAGAAAGAATTATGTGCAATGCAATGTATCAGTAATTACAATGCCACTGGACTTTTCAACCCCAAGAGTGAAGGATGAGTAACATTTAAGAATTGTCTTCAAACTTCTGAGGGAAAACTATTTCAATACTCTGAAGCACTATAAATCAAGTATATGAAAAGAATGTGTTTTCAGATACGAATAATTTAAACAAATTTATCTCCTATGTGTCCTTTGACATGGGGCTTCTAAAGATTGTGCTTTACCAACACAAAGCAGCAAACTAAGAAATGCAGAGAAAATAAAAAAGTATTTCAAGCAGGAGAGCATAAAGAAAATTTTCAGGATAGCAATAAAAAGAAATTCCAAGACAACAACCACCAATAATTCCAATTAGTTAATAACTATATAGAAAGAACGAGGACTCCAGAAGTGATGTCTCCAAGAAAAAGACAAAACAAAACAACAAAACCGGTATGTTATTTCATCTGTACATAGAAAGAGGAGGTCTATATTTCTATCAGAGAATTTATAAAGATTAGGGTCATGAAAAATTAACAAGACAGTTATTAACTTCAAGAAAAATGTATGAATAAAAATGTAATCATAGTAAACTATGCAGTTTAACAATAAACATTATTTTTGACTATAATAAATTCAACACAGAATACTGAGCATGCAAAGTTTATAATATATATATACTGATACTGTTGATGAAAGGGTAAGTGTTGTGATGGTTGAGGGAAACATAAGGAAGATAAATCCAAATACATTATTATAAGAAGTCAATAGAATACAGCTGGAATCAATAACAACAACAAAAAGTTGAGAAATAGCAAGTAAGTTATGTGGAGGTACCACAAGGAAAAAGAGCTTTAAAAAGTTGAAAGTTGTTGCATCAGGGAAGTTGAATAAGGAGATGGGGGAAAAGCAAATCTTTACTTATTTTTAATCCATTCAGTATTACTTGAAATTTCAGTTATGCATGGGTATTGAACTGATAGACATAAATACTTAATTAAAAGGAAAGAAAAAAGTTGAGAACAGAGAAAACAAAATTACTTGTCATTTCCCATTCATTGATAATCACTGTAAATGATTTTTGTATGAATCCTTTCAGTCAGTTTTGTTCTATGTATAAATGTCAGTATACATTTTGACAAAGTGACAACAGTATGTAATTTTTTTTCAATTACAGAATTGTGAACATATTCCATACCATACATATTTTTCTTTCACATGCAATGAGTGCATATCATTCTATTTTAGGAATATACCACAATTTATTTAATCATCCTCTATTTTTAGAAATTTAGGTGTCTTTCAATTACTCATTATTATAAATATCATTGCTATGAATATTAGCCTTATATTTACATATATTCTAGACACTTTGTCATTAAATTTTTCTAATTTTCTAGAAGTTCCTATATTTTTCAGTTATTGACTCAAAGATGTAAGCCAGTGTTTCCTGAACATTTTTTTTTTCATTATTGCTCACCAAAGGGTTGTTTAGATTCTTTTCCCTAATCACTCCCTCATGTAGTTTTAATTTTCCTAATTACCCCCCATGCAATTTTAATACACAGACACACACACGACACACACACACACACACACACACACACACACACACACACTTTATACATTAAAAGACTTAAAAGAATAAGATTCCCCTACCACCAATTTGTCTCCCACCTGGAGGTGAGATCACTCCTGTTAAAAATGTATGACATAAACATCCACTGGCTGTCAGTACACATTACCAAATTCGCCTCCTCAAAGATATTATCAATTTCAAGTTTTATCAGGAACACATGGAAATGTTTTTCTGTTTCCCCAGAAAATAGTGTTTGGAAAACAAATACATATATATATTTTTTAAATGGAAGTTCCTCAATGTAAAGTTTACAATTACATTATCTGTTCATAAATACTCTTTAGCGCCAAATGCTAAAAGTTGGAATATTTACTTACTTCAGACCTTTGTCCCATAATAAGGGGACAATGGCCCATTTCAAATTTTCAAGCAATTTACATGTAGAAAGTATGCTTTAAGTGCCATCATGGTTTTCCCTATAATTTAGACTGTTTTTAAGGCAATTTGTTATCGATTCAACCAGAATAGTCAATTATATCCTGTAGCTCTTCTTGAGTTCTCAAATTACTGACTTGGTCAAGTCAATTTGTAATTAGACAACTTTTTTAAAAGTGCTTTCTCTCTATAACTATAATGGCAGCTTTCAAAACATTGTGTGTTCTCCCAGACTTCCTGATTATCTGAGTCTAGTACTGTTCCTATCTACAGCAATTATTTTTTTTTAATGAAGTATACCTTATGTTTGTAAAAGAAGTTAAAAGAGTTACAGGGAACACTCCAATCTTGGACTGGGTTGGTTAGTTCCGTATTAGGTAAGAATCCTATGAAACTGTCATTTTTGACATCAAGATGATCAAATACCAACAATTCCATATGAGTCAGTCTAATAGCTTAATCTCCCTTTCCATGCCCCAGAAAGGAAGTGAGTGTTTCTGAAATATTAGAACTGTCTAGGCCCTGACACGTAGATTTTACATATTATGTTGAGATTGATACTCTTTACAAGAAAGCAACAGCCCAAACAGCCAAAGCAACCTAACCATAGAGGATTAGATATTTATTTACTTCTAGATTGATACAAATACTGCACAGCCTCTATCCTCGGAGTCAGGGAAGTAGTTGTAAGTCCATCAACTTTGTGTAGGGAAGAGAGCATTGGAACCAACGTTCAGGAACCTGAAACCGACATGCATTCCAGGCTTTTCCTTTCCTAGCCTGTTGAGTGTGGGCCAGGCCCCACTTCTTAGTCAACCTTCAGGTCCCAGGGACAGGGTAGGTGTTAGTTCCCCAGAGACGTCTTCCTTGAGTCTCATTAAAGCTGAGGCCTCCACAGCATCCTACGCTTTCCCTTTTGTAAAAGTAGTTACCATCCTAAACATCATTTCTGCCAGGTCAGTGTTCCTCACTAAGTAAGAAGCATGTGGGTCAGGAGATGTTTGTTTTGTGTCTTCTTTTATCCCTGGTCTCTAATACAATGGCTGACACTCAATAAATGACCAGCGTTATGTCTTTTCATTGAGTAAGTGAATGAAATAAATCTAATGGTTCAAAGCCTCAGTTTCATCATCTTCAAAGGACATATAATAGTGTCTGCTGCCCTACCACTCACAGAGTTTCTATGGTGTTGAGATGAGATGATTGGGTACAATGGAGTGAGACAGGATATAAATTTCACCTCTTCACTCTGAGACCTCTCCCCAAGTCCAAGAGAGGTAATGTTTATGAAATTGTTTTATAAATTGAATAGCTCTACACAGTCAAGATTTACTACAGTGTTTCATAGAAGAAAAGACGTTATTATCTCCATGATATGAGGATTTCTTTAGGGTGTCATTCCACTGGATTCGGTCTCTCGTGCTGTGCACATATTTGCATTTTCCCAATTTGTTACATGCCCCAGTTCGCACCAATCCTCTAACCTTTACCCACTTTGGTGATTTGTTTTCTCTCCTTGGGAACACATCCAAATCATAAAGACCCTTCATCAGTTAGAGTTCAGGTAGGAAAGTAGAAGCCATTCTAGATCATCCAAGTGGGAAGAGCCTAATACAGAATTAGAGGTTTAGTCAACCATTGGAAAGGCTGAGAACAAAGGTCAGGGAGTGGCTATGACAGATCTAGCTACCTGCAGCACCAAAGTGGGCTTCCCAGGAGACATTGCAAATGTTCAAGGATTTCCAGGAAGCGATCATCAAGGGTCCCAGTGGTGTATAACACCACTGATAGACAATATTCGGAATCTTGTCAAAGAAACTGCTGGAAGACTCTTTGAAGTCAGAAGCACCTGCTCCTAAATCTGCTGATAATTTCTCCAGAGAATAGTAGCTCCTAAAATAGCTTTAAATACCATGAAGACAGAAATAAACTTCTGCAAGTGGATTGATTAGGGTAAGAGTCAGAGTAGCCACTCCTACTTCTACCTCATTTCCCTAGGTCCTCATATTTTCATGATGCGAGAAATGATTTCATACATAGGTCACTGAAGATAAATTAGCATACCAGTAACACCAGAGCTTGGGCAGGTGGCATCATAGCACTTGAACTATAACTCTATCTTCAAAAGCTGCTTTGGGGTAAGAGGCTACCTCTAAGGTCTGTGAATCCTATAGGCATGAGCCCAAAACTTCTCTGCGTCTGTTATATCATTTCTGGAATGCTATAACATAGTGGATAAAATTTGGAGGGTTTCCTATCCTTCCTCAGAAACATATGGGCTTTGCATTCATTCCTCCTCCAGTGGCCTTGGGGGTGAGAGGATGTATCATTTGCTCACACTACCACCCCCACAGGGGCTAAAGGCTGTTTCTTAGGAGGAAAGAGTCAGGGAAGCAGATGTTACTTTCTGCCTGTCCCCCACACCTGCACATCCAATGCGAGCCTCTTTCTGATATCCGAGACAGTGGTTTGTATCTTTTACTTACTGTATTTCTAGCACCTAGTATACTGTCTGACTAGCACATGGTAATACTTGATTTTGATAACTGGATGAATACATATCAAAGAAGGAAGAAGGCCATCATTCAAGTGATATAATTTAAATTCAGAAAAATGCCATAAGTTTGAAAGTCCTTATGATCTTTCCTGACAATATGCAAGTTTTTACCCACCTATCTAAAATATATTATTTTTTTAGGAACAAATTTAAGTTGAAAACACTCACCGATGACCCAGACCATCTACTGTCATTGTTATTTTAGTGAGGAACACAAAATTTCACACTTACTCACTTGCAAAACTTGCATGACTGAACTTGTATTGGCTAGCCATATGCAGACTGGGACTGAAATCTTAGATCTTGGGGCATCTGGGAGGTTCAGTTGGTTAAGTGTCTCTCTTCTGCTCTCGTCATGATCTCAGGGTCGTGAGATCGAGCCCCTCATCAGACTCTATGGTAGGTGTGGAGCCTGCTTAAGATTCTCTCCCTCTCTCTCTGCCCCTCCCCACCCTTTTTGGTTCGCTCTCCCTCTCTTAAAAAGAAAAAAAAAATCTCAGATCTTCCATATTGTAGTTGTGTGACTATGGATAAATCAGTTCACCTCTTTTACTCTGTTTTTCCTTCAGTATAAGCAAGGTAATTGCAATATTTACTAGGGTTACTATGATTTTACCTTGAAAATTGTGAATATGTATATATGTATGCACACATTTAAAAACTCAAACAGCATTTATCAGTAGTGACCAATAAACAAAACTTTTATTTATCTTGGTTTTATTTTTCATGGTTCTATGTGATCATATCTTATCTCTGCTACAAAAATGGAAATTCTCTGGGATCAAAGGACTGATTTTGAGATGGTATAAAATCCCCTCAATAGGACAATAGTATGCTCTAGGTCCATAATTTCATCACAAATGAATCATACTGAATATGGAAATGTTAATACAGAGGGCAAAAGTATTTTCTTTTCTATCTTTTCTCCATTTCTATTCCACAGAGTTCTCCTCTTCCACTTTTTATTATATCACCCATTATGTAGATTAGAATTCGTTTGAGAAACATTTGTTTTATCTTAACAGAAATAGAAATAGCATTAGCCTCCAGGGAATCAAATTCCTTCCATTCCGCACATTTTCCAGGTCCTCTCTATGCATAAGACACAATGCATAACACAAGCTTGAACCAGACATGCTCCCTGCACCTAAAATCCCTGGGCACTGAGAGTCATCAGTAGTTTGGGCCTGAAACACCCTGACTTTGTCTGTAATGACAGGAAATTTGTCTTCTGCCTATTCCCATGAAACATTAGAACATACTTTGTTCTTGTTTGTTCAAAATAATGACAATATCTTATACTGACCTGGTGATTCCAGTAACTGAAGCACACGCTCTACCTCAGTTTATCTCCACTTCATCCATATTGGGTGGAACAAATATATTTAAAAAAACCTGGAGGAATGAAGGATAAGAAGGGTTACATTTCTTTAAATGAATCACAACTGCATGACTTGGAGCCCTATTTAGTCTTCTAACTACTTAGCTTATGTTCTTTTCCCAGCAATGTGATCATTAGAAATTATTTCAAACCCTGTATTATGGAAGAAAGGAAAGGGAGGGTGCAAATAAGTATCATAACGGAGTGTTCAGAGGCACAATAGTTCCAGTGACCATGACCTTTCTAGGGGAGGACCTGGTGTAATAACATGAGCACAAGAACTAGTGTCAGAAGACTACTGATCACTCCTGTCCTCTCAAGTAAGAAAATAAAGTGCCCTGACCACTACACAGCTATTAGGAGGGCCAACGTCTAGAACACTAACAGCAGCAAACGCCGTTGAGGACGGAGAGCAACTGGGATGGAATCATTGATGGGAATGTAAAATAGTATGGTAGCTTTGAAAGTTTCTTGAAAAACTCAACATATTTTTACCATATGATACAGCAATCACATTCCTTGGCATTAACCCAAATGAACTAGAAACTTATGTCCACACAAAAACCTGTACGCAGATGTTTATAGCAGCTTTATTCATAATTGCTAAAACTTGCAAGCAATGGAGGTGCCTTTAAGTGGGTGAATGGATGGACTGTAGCACATCCAGAAAATGGAATATTATTTAGCACTATAAAAGCTATCAAGACATCAAAAATGCAGAGATACCTTAAACCCATACTAATAAGTGACAGAAGCTGATGCGAGCTACCTAGCCTAGAGATGCCAAAGAGGTTCCATTTTGCTTCTTCCAGGGAATCACCCAATTCTCCAAGGCCTTGATTCATTGTAATGGAGAATGGTATTTAAAAAGAAAGGTCTGGCTAAGCTCATTTCTTCTGGGGAGTGAGTATTTCTAGGTTCTCTCTGTGGACAGAGCTAGGGACTCTATGTATGGATATTAGCAACTCATGCATATGTACATACATACATACACACACATCTATATTCACTCCCTCTTCTACAAATTTTTAAAAATACCCTGAGCTTTATTGTTAATACCAACTCTGATTCATCATCATAGGGTTCACTCTTGTCTTCACTTCTGTCCTTTTTAGTAATTTCTTTCTCAGACAGTGAGAAATATGGCTCCTATTATCTATAATATACTTATTTCTACAACCCTAGTATACATATAAAGTAATTTTGGAATTGCTAAACTATTTCCTTCTGAGAAAGGATTTTACCAATTAGAATATGGAATTTGTAGATAAATTTTTTATTTGCTTGTCTTTAAGCTTCTAGTTTCTAATCAAAATACTGCTTTCCATAATTATGTAGGATGGTCCTTTTTTTTTTTTTCTTATTCCCTTCAGTCTTGTTATGAGTCCTGTGTAACATAGTTAGATTCCTTTGTCATAGTCTGCTTTCCATTTTAGGTACCTCTTATGACATGGAAATAGTTTGCAATTTTTATACAGTAAAATTCTCTCATTGTGACACACAGTTCTATAGGTTTTAATAAATGCAATGAGTTGTATGCCATCACCACAGTTCCAGATGGAACATTTCTGTTACCCTCCAAATTCCCTCACAGTGCTCTTTTATAGTAAGCTTCTATTGCCACGCCAAAGTCCAGGCAACCACTGATCTGTGTTCCATCTCTATAGTTTCTCTTTTTTTCTAAAATGTCAAATAAATGAAACTCTGCTTCTTTCACTTAGCATAATAATTTCTGAAATTTATCCCCACAGTTTTATATATCTATAGTTATTTTGTTTTTATTGTGAAGTAGTATTTCATGGTGTAGATATTATACAATATATTTAAACATTTATATGTTGGGGGCACCTAGGTGGTTCAGTTGTTAAGCATCTGCCTTCAGCTCAGGTCATGATCCCAGGGTCCTGGGATCGAGCCCCACACTGAGCTCCCTGCTGGGAGGGGATCCTGCTTCTTCTCCCTTTCCCACTTTCCCTGCTTGTGTTCTCCCTCTCACTGTCTGTCAGATAAATAAATAAAATATTTTTTTAAAAAAGATTAAACATTCATATGTTGGTGGACATTTGGACTGTTTCCCAATTTAACTATTATGACTAAAGTTGCTATGTAGATTCACATGCAGGTCTTTATGTGGATATATGTTATCATTGATCTTGAAATAAATAATTAGAAATGGGACTACTGGAGCATAAGGAACCTCCATACTACTTTCCAAAGTGGTTGTACCAATTTACATTCCCAGGAACAGTGCACAAGGGTTCCTTTTCTCTATATCCTTGCCAACACTTGCTATTTCTTGCCTTTTTGACAGTATCCATTCTGACTAATGTGAGGTGATATATCATTGTGGTTTTGATTTTGCAGTTCCCTTATAATTAATGATATAGAGCATCTTTCATGTGCCTGTGAACCATTTATATGTCTTCTTTTCAGATCTACTGCCCAGTTTTTTAATTGAATGTTTTTTTTGTTTTGTTTTGTTTTTCTTTGCTTTTGAACTGTGAGTTCCTTATATATAGATATTACCTTTTTGTCGCATACATGATTTGTAAATATTTTCTCCCATTCACTAAGATGCCTTTTAATTTTAGTGATGGTATCCTTTGCTATAAAGGAAAACATATATAGATAGAGATATATAATGGATACATAATATCTAACCATCTATTTAAAGGCTTTTAATGATACTCTCTGAATTATATATCACTTTCTGCAAGTCACAGGGATCAAGTAGAATGCAAATATGGAAGCCATGTTTGCTTCCAAACTTTATTCTTTTGTATTGTCAGATGAGGGGTAGATCAAAAAGGTCAATAACACTTTGGATGCTATTAGCAAATGTAGCAACACAGTGTCAACGTTTTGCACAGACAAAATGGTTCTGTGTATGTGGGTGTGTGTGTGTGTGTGCACCTATGTATGTACACGTGCATACATGCATAGGACAAAGATAGAGGTCTGGAAAGTGACTAGCATGGAAATCCTTCTTTCATAGTAAACTCCTGAAGGACAATTCAACCTCCTGATACAAACTCTACTCCTCTCAATTCTTCTGCATTCTCATTCTATTAATTGACCTATTCTCTTCTGTGTATTCCAACTACTTCCCTGTAGTATATAAATGAAGGATCTCTTTTCTTTTAAAGAAAAATAAAGGACTGCCATTGACCTCATGATTCATATCTCCTTTTTTTTCACAGGTACTTTTCTGGAAAGAGAATTCTCTGCTTACGTGTGAAAAAAAAATCAGTTGGTTGTCATGGGTTGGGGAGATGAGGAACAAATGAACAGAACACAGAGGATTTTTTGGAACAGTTAAAATAGGCCACATGATATAAATATGATGGATACATGTCACTACACATTTGTCCAAACCCGTATAATATACAACACCAAGAGTGAATCCTAATGTAAAAAATGAATTTGGGCAATTGTGATTATGATGTGTCAGAGCTGTGGATCTTAGTTTTGGCATCTGAAAAATACATGCCTTACTCCTCACAGGGTCGCTTAATGATCCAATGACATCACATATGGTTAGGTATACAGATATACACTAGTAGATATGATATCCCTAAACATGTTAGCCATTGTCACTAAGACTCGGCATAGCTTGTGCCCGATATGAAAGTACAACTGAGGCTCACATACTGCTTTGTGCTGTCAATGTAACCACTGTTTCAAAGTCAGAACATAAAAACAGTGGGAGGAAAAACAATCCAGAACAACATGACAGCGGCAAAAACAAAATTGTGTCAGACTGACCTGGAACAGAATTAAGGTTCAGAGATACATAAGATAGGTGGTCTGGAGAAAGTACTTAAATTTCTTTTAATGTTTTCTGATCTTTAAAAATAAAGATGAAATATACTTTTTTAGCATTCTTGGGAGGACTTAATAAGAAATGTAAATAAAACTTTTAATATCATGCCAAAGATAGATGTTCTAAATATTTTAGCTTTATCATTTTTGTTTCTATTTATTTATATATTTGTCGAACCTTGTTTGAACATCTGCTTATGCCAGATTTCATGGCATATAGCCACTGGCCTTTTCTCTCTTCTTCCTTTTACTTTAGAAATGATAATTCCAAAGGCTAAGAGTCCTTATCAACATCCTGTTTCCATAGATTACAATGATTCAACAACTCATACCCTCTCCCTCTCAAAAAGAGTCCTTGATTAGCAAGTACAATGATAAAATGATTGTGATTTGGCAGAAGAAACACCATAATTAAAAGAGAAAAGAAGCAGGTATACTCATAATTGGGGCAGAGATGGGTAAAAGGAATAACCAGGTATAAGGCAGAACCCGAATATGCCAACCCCAGGAAGAAGTGAGAATCGGAGGAGATCTGAGTATGGAAGAAAGACTATTTTTCTCTTTGTTCATCCTTTCATTCAATATCTATGTGATTTGCCAACCTTCCTCAAGGTTCTGAAAGTAAGATGCCCTTATTGCAACCAGGTAGTGATGCCTGAGAGGAACTTAGGATTTATTGCAAGCCATGGCTTAAAGGTAAAAGATTTCAGATGCCATTACCAATCCCCGAAGTCATTTAGTCACCAGTATGAGCTATAATGAACTATTGATCTCATAGACTATAAAGGCTCTCAAAGATCTATCATAGGCTATTGGGTTAATCTGGCAACTGAACATGCATACCTATTTGTCTATTGTCTGTCCTCGTTCTCATGTGCAATTCCTCCTTTTGGAGTTAATGGGAGTTATGTGTCTGCTTCCAAGGGGAAAGAAACACTTTTTTTAGGTTTCATGCTTCAAATCCCAATGAAATAATAGCTCAGAGAATAAAGCCTCTGAATGTTTAAAATTGAATCCTTCAAATGTTGTATTCATTTATGTGTCCATCATCATTAAAACAATTGAGAAGTAGGGGCCTGGCCAATTTCATTTTAATTCAGATTCTTTGAACTATACTAGTTCTTGTTTCCATAGTGGTTTCCTGTCTTTGTTTTGCATTTGTTTAGGGTGTGTGTGTGTGTGTGTGTGTGTGTGTGTGGCGCGCACGTAAAAGACAGGGAAAGTGAGAGTACCATGAGGCTTTCTGCCAACATTCTAAAATTAAATACCCTTAATTGAGAGCTTATCTCATGATTAGCCAAAAATACACCTTGACTAAAAAGGTCTTAAGCTCCTGAAAAATGAGCTACATAATTGAAATACCTGCACAGTTGTCATTATAAAGCAACAAATACGCATCACCAATGGTCTTGTTCTATGTGCATAAAACAGACATCTCAATAAACAGCAAAATGATGTCACAGTGAACACATCTTTTCTATACAGAAAGTCAATCAAGTGGCAAATTCACCCTAGTCAAACCACTGTCTTGAGCAAGAGTGCTTATGCATTGGGACTGTATTTTTTTTCAGAAAGTCCCTGAGCAATATCCTAGAAGCTCAGCAAAACACATGAAACCAGGTAGAGGGCCTCCTTCCTCTAAGTATCACTCCAGGCAGAGGCAGGACAAAGGAGGCTTGTAGATGCTAAAACATTGAATCAAAACCATAGAATTAGGTATCTATATCTAATCTTTCATTTTGTTGTTGAAGAATCGAAGACTCAGGGAGGTCATGGTACTTTTCTATTTCCAGAAAGCAATGGGGCAAATCTTTGGTAATAATGTACTTTCCTATTTCTTAGACCATTCTTCCGTTCCCTATCTTGTATCTCCTCTCAGGAAGGAAGGTCTGAAGAAAAAAATACATATATTTATATGTGTGTATATACATATATGTGTGAGTGTACATACATGCGTGTATATATGAAAAGATATGTATTTTCTTTATATAAATATATTACATATTATATATACATATACATGCTATACATATTATATATTTTACATATATCTCTGAAATAAATAAATAAATATATATATATATATATATATATATATATATATATATATATATATGAAACTAGTAGTTTGGTTTAAACCAGAGTCTACATAAAAAATGTTGGCTGGTTCAACTCATCTGTATCTATTCTTCACTTTCAAAACTGTACATATTATGATCACATTTGTATCGTATATCGTTTTCTGTATAATACATATGTATTATACACATATTGTATTTGAAACCAAGAATACTACTGTAGATACAATGTCTATTTCTAATAATCATACACGAATGTAGCCTTTCACTAATTTATTAAATCTATACTAGAACATCTAGAATACTCTGGAAAAATCTGGTACAGTTTTCATTAAAGGTACAAATCAGTAAGAATATCCTAAGGATGCCCCCTCAAGGTCCAGCTGTAGAGCCACCTTCTCCATGAAGCCTCCCCTGAGTTATTTTTTCTACCCTGATCTGCCATCTCTACTCTACAATCGTACTTACAGCTAATGAGCACAGTGTGCATTTCATTGTTTTCCAGTGTTTCATGGGGATTCCCTTCGTCTTTAGAAGGGAGAAAACAACCTCTAGAACTCAGAGCCTGTTAATCTTCACCAGCTCTATGGCATCACAAGATTTTCTTAAAAATTATGTGAATTAGGCTATGAGTACACCATAGGGATGGATATAAGAGACATTCTCACTGACTCTCTTTATGGATCCAGGTCCTCATTTTGACAAAGCCCATTTTCTGGCTGTAGACTAATGGGCTTGAGGAGAAATTAGCTTGGAAAAGCAAATAATAATAATAATAACAGTAGTAGTAGTAGCGGTAGTAGTAGTAGTAAATATGCTTTGTACCTCACATTTGTATTCATTTTGGAGTTTAACAATCAAATACATTTTCCACATTTACATATCACAATCAATCCTTCCAAAAGCTTATTGAATAAGTGGTATAAAATAATGAATAACATTATGAGTTCTGTAGTCAGACAGACCCTGGTTTTAATCTAATATTCCTTATGATTTTCGTTTCCTCAATGGGGGATAATAATACCCTTGCTATAAAAATGTCTTTATTTTATGGTAAAGGTTAATGGACATAATGTATATAAAGTAATTAATTCCTAGCAGAGAAAAAAATTATCAGTAGACCTTAAATATTATTGTTGTTTTCCTTGTAATTATTGATCTATTAATACTTTAGAGGAATTACTTCCATGTCATTCTTCTTACTCATAAATTCTTGGCACCTGACTTAGAGTCTACACTAATCAGTTCCTGCAGTTACCTTGAGTGATTGAATATCTACCCATACTTCTCAGTTTGTTGACCTTCTCATGCCTGAAGCCTTCTCTTCCACTCACCTCAGCCATCCATAGTCATAATTGTTCCTCTAATATCTCTGCCCCCAAACCACTGATTTAAGCACCCATTTTTTCTGACCATGGTCTCCTATTTTCCTGTCTTGCTCACAGAAAGCCATGTGGATAACATCAGCACCTCCATTTCATTTATACTTCTGCCTAAAAATTCTACTCTCCTCCTGCCTTTAATTATTTTTTTAAAGATTTTAGTTATTTATTTGAAAGAGAGAAACACAGCTACAGATTGAGCACAAGCAGAGGGAGTGAGAGAGGGAGAAGCAGGCTTCCCGCCGAGCAGGGAGCCCAATGCGAGGCTCGATACCCGGTCTCCGGCAGTCACTCAACCAACTGAGCCACCCAGGCGCCCCAGCCTTTAATTATTTTTAATACAAATTTAAAACTCATAGTCTTGGGATGCCTGGGTGGCTCAATTGTTAGGCATCTACCTTTGGCTCAGGTCCTGATCCTGGAGTCCTGGGATGGAGCCCCGCATTGGGCTCCCTGCTTGGCTGGAAGCCTGCTTCTCCTTCTCTCACTCCCTCAGCTTGTGTTCCCTCTTTAGCTGTGTTTCTCTCTATCAAATAAATAAATAAATATCTTAAAATAAATAAAACTCATAGTCTTCATTTTAAAACCCCTTTGCCAAATCTAACCTTTCCTGCTTGCTCTATTTTTTTAATCAAACCCATCTAGAAAAGTTGATACTGTTTCAAACTCCTTTTCTCCATTTTTATGCCTAGAAAGCCAAACACTGCTTTGAGAAATTCATTGAAGAGACTGAAATGGCTTTAAATTTATGATGAATAACCTCAATAGGTCTAAACACCTAAAAAATTCTATTGTACTTCTCAGATAAATTCTTCATCCACTTTCTGCAAGAATTATTTTAGACCTCCTCAGTTCTCTCCTCAAATCTCTGAATATCTCAGTCATTTTCTTACTTTGATACCCTTATTGCTTAATTCACACAATGACTCTCTCTCTCTCTCTCTCTCTCTCTCTCACACACACACACACACACACACACACACACACACACACACCCCTCCTGAAAGGCTAGTGATCTTCAGACTTCAGACCAAGGTTCCCTTACTTATGCTCCCTTCCTTCCGAATACTATGCAGTATTGTTTGTTTGTTTGTTTTCCTCAAGCTTCTATGTCCAAAGCATCACTTACTATTCATATTATCGGCTTCTTATTTATCTCCAGCTCAGATTTTCCTTTTGAGTTCCAAACCTAAATTCCAACTTGGGTCCTTGGCATCCTCACTTGAATGCCTCAGTGGCATATCAAATTTAACATGTTGAGAACTGAATTTATCTTCCCCTTCAAACCTAATTCTCATTTATTGTTTTATATCTCAACGAATGGCAGAGCCATCTATCCATCCCAAAACCCAAGTCGGGAATCTAAAGTTTTCCTTTAATCCCTTTTCTCCTTCACCAAGTCTCATTGAGGTTACCTCAAATCTTTAAAAGCCTGTCCATTTCTCTTCATCTTCAAACACATGACTATTACCTCTGCCATACTTCAGTCTGCACCGTCATCATCTCTCTCTGTAACTCCTTTCTGGCCTCCTCATCATTCATTATCTAGCTCAGACTCCACGTTTATGCAAGTCATATCAATCATATCATTCTTATGCTTAAAATCTTCCCAAGGTCTCTTAACCCTTTTAAAAGAAGAACAAAGTTTTTAATATACTTTACAAACTACCATAGGATCAGGGCCTTACATATCTTTCTTACACATCTTACCTATCTACCTTCATTTTCTATGCCTTCTAGACTGCAGTGCCCATGAAGGAAATGCCAGACTATTTTGTTCCCCATCTTATTCTCAGTGTGTACCAAAATCCTTGGTACTCGGGTGGTGCCAAATGAATAATAATTAAGTGATTAATTAGTAGCTAAGTGACTCGTTCAAGGTACAACAGAAGGAAAAGACCAAATCAGCAGAGTCCAGACTAATCTCATCATTAACATATTGTGGATGGGTTGAGCTAAAAATATGGACCAGGAAAAAGAAAGGCAATGGTATCCTCT
Organism: Spilogale gracilis; assembly: GCA_004023965.1. Taxonomy (NCBI): domain Eukaryota; kingdom Metazoa; phylum Chordata; class Mammalia; order Carnivora; family Mephitidae; genus Spilogale; species Spilogale gracilis. Next base: position 44,492 of record PITA01012288.1, read on the forward strand.
CTGCCAGATTCATCCACGGTTCCTAATCACTAATATTAACCCAGACTGTATTGGTAGTTCTAAAATAGAACTAGAAAAGGAAGAAGAGGAATAGGAGAATAAAAAGAAGAGGAAGAGGAAAAGGAGAGGAGGAGAATAGAAGGGAAGGAAAAAGACAGCTAAGGCTTTGTAGATTTCACATCTGAACTACCATTGCAAACTTTTCATGAGAAAGGTAAGATAATCATACAGAAGTAAGCTTAAGAAAAGCAAAACCAAAACCATTTTGTTTTCAGTCTCCCCCGTAAAATGCTTCTCTTTCATTTTACCTTCTTTGTAATGGGTCTTGAAAAATCGTCATTTGTAGCAGAGCAAACTAAACAAGCTCTTAGCATTTCTGATACAAAAGAGGTGCCATAATTTCATGCCTTTGCAGACACACACTGTGAGCAATCAAGGGAAAAAGGAAATTAAAAACTAATTCTGCTGTTTATTCTACTCATTTATTTTATCAGTCATCTCAGTCTCACACTGAATAACAATCAACAGTGTTTGACAGACACACCTAGGGGAAGCTAGACATCTTCTCTCAAAATCCCAGAAAGCTGGAAAGGAAAGCCAAATAACAATGCTTCAGGGGGCTGCCTCTAATTATGCAATCAAATGCATTACATTTACTAGCACTAACACTAGTAAATGTAAAACTTCTAAAACCAGAAGTTGCAAACGGATATCAATGATTTTTAAAACTGGAGTTCCTGGATCACAAACTCAAAATATTTGGTGTCCCAAAACCATGACAAGGAAGACTGACTCCGGAAAAATAGAAACTTAAAAGTAGGTAACCGGTCACTCAAGTTTATCTGTGCCCACATCCGACTCTAGTTATGTGACCCTCCCTCCTCGGATTTGGTACTTTGGAGTCAATCTTGAGGCCCATGGATGATCCCTTTAGCGTAAATTTATTTATGCCTCACCAACATTATGGAAGTGATTCATAATGCATAAAACCAAATTACCGGGCGCCTGGGTGGCTCAGTGGGTTAAAGCCTCTGCCTTCTGCTCATGTCATGATCTCAGGGTCCTGGGATCGAGGCCCGCATCGGGCTCTCTGCTCAGCAGGGATCCTGCTTCCTCCTCTCTCTCTGCCTACTTGTGATCTCTCTCTGTCAAATAAATAAATCTTAAAAAAAAAAAAAAAACAAAAAACAAATTATCGATCACAGAAGAGCTAGTCATTTGCTGCCTCTGAAATTCTTCTCAAGAGCTTCAGGTGGAAGCTAGACAGTTTGGGAGTCATTTAATTATCCTTCAACATCAACATTACAAGTAATGGTCTGGGGGGGGGCTAGCTTGTAACAGTAAGAAGATGTCACAGATCACATAGCACAAAAAAATGCTACTGAGGCATGTGGACTTCAATCTCAACAATCTCCCATAATATCTGTAGCAGTCAGTAGTAAGTATTAATGTATGTTTTACTCCTGTCTTTATTCCTAAATAAATCTCAGCCAAGCAACCGATCAATCAATATTTATCGAGGCGTGGTTGCGGGTTGGTTTCCCAGGAAGCAGACTCTGTGACAGATATTTGCGTGCAGGAGTTGATTTACTGGACAGGACTGGACAGAAGAAGAAGCTGAACTGCAGTAAAATCACAGCTTGGGCGTTTGCTGATCCTAGATCCCACACGTAGCTGAAACCCGATGAATCTTCACCTGCGAAGAGAAGCCTTCAGATAGCGGCAGGGAAACCGGGTCTTTTGGACCACCCAACCTCAACTGCCCTCTCTTCAGTGAAAGAGTTCGCAAATTAGAGAGAACACGTAATTGACATCATGTAAACTCTTACATAATTGACATCTCGCAAACTCCTACCTATCCTCTGTGTCCCAGCCCAGTTAGTTACAAGGTCTGTGGAGGTTTTCCAGACAACAAGCAGTCACTCCCCACTCTGTTTTCTCATCACTGCAGTCACAGCATTGTGGTAATCCTTATCAAACCGTGCCCCGTGTCACTGATTCCTGGTCTGTGCTCCACACAAGCCTGAGCTCCTGGAGGGCAGGCTGCAATTTAAATGTCACTTTCCTAACGAAAATCTTCCAAACTACTCTAAGTAACTATATTCCATTTGTGATTTTCAAGAACATCAATCTTATATGTTTCTATTTAGCATTTATCCTGACTCCTAATTTTTAGGTTTATTTGTTTATTTGCTTATTGTCAGACAATTGATGAAACCATTGTTTTACAATCACATTTACATAAGTAATCATTCAAATAGCTCATTTTTTATTTTTATTGAGCTTAATTAGTGACATCCAATAAATCAAATTCTAGTTATGTATTTAAATACTCCTACAATTAAACAAGCCTTCCATATTTTACACCAAGAAGCCAGTTTCTGGATAGATAGATAGATGATAGATCGATAGATAGATAGATAGATTGATCGATAGATAGATAGATATAACTTGTTTATTTCCAAATCTCAATTTGAGGTATTTATTTCATGGAACCTCTTTCTATAAGACTTTACTTTTTTAGAAGAATTTGAGGCGCAAAGCAAAATTGAGAGGAAGTACAGAAACTTTCCAGTTGCCTCCTGCCCCCACACATTTATGAACTTCCCATTAGCATCCCCACCCCCAGAGTGGTACCTTTGTTACAACTGATAAACCTGCATCAAAAACATCCAAAGTCCATAGTTTACATCAGGGTTCACTCTTGGTATTGCACCTTCTATGAATTTGAACAAACATATGATGAGCTCTATCTATCATAAAATATCATACAGAGTATTTTTCACTGTGCTAAAAATCCTCTGTGCTCTGCCTATTCATCCTCACTCCTCTGTATCCCTCTGCAACCCCAGGAAACCACTGATCTTTCAACTGTCTCCATAGATTTGCCCTTTCCAGTATGCTCTATAGTTGGTATCATATACTATATACCCTTTCTATACTGGCTTCTTTCACTTAGTAATATGCATTTAAAGCACTGCCATGTTGGGTGCCTGGGTGGCTCAGTCAGTTAAGCATCTACTCTCAGCTCAGGTCATGATCCTGGGGTCCTGGGACTGAGTTCCATGTCAGGCTCCCTACTCAGGAAAGAGTCTGCCACCCCCTCTGCCTGCTGCTTCCCTAGCTTGTGCTCTCTCTCGCTCACTCCCTCTCAAGTAAATAAAATCTTTAAAAAAAATTAAGTACTTCCATGTCTTTTTATGGCTTGGTAGCTCATTTCTTTTTAGTTCTGAGTGAATATTCCATTTTCTGGTTGTACCACAGTTTATTTATTCACCTGCTGAAGGGCATCTTGGTTGCTTCCAAGTTTGGCAATTATTTTTTTTTAAAGATTTTATTATTTATTTGACATAGAGAAACACAGCTAAAGAGGGAACATAAGCAGAGGGACTGAGAGAGGAAGAAGCAGGCTTCCCGCCGAGCAGGAAGCCCAGTGTGGGGCCCGATCCTGGGTCTCTAGGATCATGACCTGAGCCGAAAGCAGTCACCCAACCAACCAAGCCACCCAGGTGCCCCAAGTTTGGCAATTATTAATAAAACCATTATAAATGTCTGACTAAAGGAATTTGTGTGGACCTAAGTTTTCAATTCCTTTGGGAGCATGATTGTTGAATTGTATGGTAAGATGATGTTTATTTTTGTGAGAAACTGCCAAACTGTTTTCCAAAGCGGTCGCACCATTTTGTATTTCCACTAACAATGAATGAGAGTTTCTGTGGCTCCACATCCTTGCTAGCATTTGGTATTGTTGATGTTCTAGACTTGACATACTAACAGGTATGTAGCAGTATCTCACTGTTGTCTCAGTTTGCATTTCTATGATGACATATGATGTAGAGCATATTATCATATCTGCCATCCGTGTATCTGTATTGGTCATGGTCCATGAAGGTCTGTGGCCCATTTCTTAATCAAGCTGTTTCTTTTTTTACTATTGAGTTTTAAGAGTTCTTTGTATATTTTCGATAACAGTTCTTCATCAGATGTGCCTTTCCAAATATTTAGTTCCAGACTGTGGCTTGTCTTATTTTCTTGATATTACTTTTGCAGAGTGAAAGACTTAATTTTAATAAAGTTCAACTTGTCAGTTACTTATTTCATGGATCCTGTCTTTGGTATTGGTCTAAATGCATTACCACATCCAGGGTCATCTAGGTTTATTCTATTAATATTTCAGTCACCGATGCATTTGCTCAAGTCACTCGCCTCAACCTCCAATTAATACATCATTAAGCTGTGAACATTAGAAAACATAATTGCCAAAGTGTCTGGATTTCTACAATTCAATGTTTCTTCTCTACAATCAGGATTCATAAAACTACTAAAAGAGTAACTTTTTAAAAAAGATCAGGGTAACTCATGGATAAATAAGAGTTTATCTACTAGATTTGGGCTCTCTTATAGGGCTCTCTTACAGCCTTTGGTCATTCAGGGGGAGTTAAGTATCATACATGGACTATATTTAACATGTGTTTGAAATTAGGAAACGAGAATTTGGAAATTTTTTTTTTTCCAGTGCAGTTTCTTATTTCTTTTTCGTATTCTGCTACAGTAGTATGTTCTGGCTGCAAAACCCTCTGTCCACAGATATTAATTTTCCTCCAGGTAAATTAGGCTGCTTGATTATTAAACCCACCCTCCACTATTGGTAAAAAGTCTCTAAGAGCATAAATAGAATTAATGATGTCAACTATAGCTGAGGTTTAGATCATTGAAGCTGAGTTCAAAGTCAAAACAGACCAGTTCCTGATTTATAAACATTCACCTTGCAAAGAAAGTTTAAAAGATTATCACCTATCTGCCCTCAGATTTGCTATTACCCATCATTCAAGCTTTGTGAATAGTAATTCTTTGGGTTCAGAAGTGGAAAGTGGATGAAACAAAAATAAGAACACAAAAAAGGACTTGACCTTGAAGTTTAGGTTTGGTCTGGACCTATATATCACATGGTAGCACACTTGACCCAAAATTTCTTCTCCAAACTGCTTGATATGCCTAAAATGACAGTCATTAAAAAACCATCACCCCTGGGTGCCTGGGTGGCTCAGTGGGTTAAGCCTCTTCCATCAGTTCAGGTCATGATCTCAGGGTCCTGGGATCAAGGCCCGCATCGGGCTGTCTGCTCAGTGGGGAGCCTGCTTCCTCCTCTCTTTCTGCCTGCCTCTCTGCCTACTTGTGATCTTTTTGTCAAATAAATAAATAAAATCTTTTAAAAGAATCATCCCTACTCATTTTACTACAGGATAACACAATGGTTAAGTGTTTGTTTGACTCTAGAATCAAACAAGCTGGATTCAAATCTCAGTTCTACTCCTGCAAGGTATGTGGTATAAACACACTCTTATATGGTTCTGTGCTCATTTGCTCACCTGTAAAGAGTGATAATAAGAGGACTTACCTTACAGGATATCTTTGGAACTAAGAAATTCCTCTATGGAAACTGCTCAGAACCATGCCTACTATGTATGAAGCGGCATTAAAGACAGTAGTGTGAATTAGTGTTATTGAGCCATGCTTCCATCATCTCATTTTTTAAAAAGATTTTATTTATTTATTTACTTGAGAGAGAGTGATATATATAGAGAGAACACATGCGGGGGGCAGGGGAGGGCAGCAGAGGAAGCAGTGGAGGGAGAGGGAGAAGCAGCTCCCAGGTGAGCAGGAAGCCCCCATGCCCTTAGATCCCAGGCCCTGGGATCATGACCTGAGATGAAAGCAGATGCTGAACCAAATAAGCTACCCAGGCACCCCTATCATCTCTTTAATAACAAGTTATCTGAGGCAATGAAAACTCTAATAGAAGGATAGAAAAGAAGAAAGAAAATCTGGAGTGTTATAGAATGAAGGGGTATTGATTCAGAAATGAATGAAGTCACAAGGTGCAAGAAGGAAAGGCACCAAAAGAAGAAAGGTACAGGGTGGGATGTGCAATACAGCCACTTCCTTACCCTTCTACATCTTCCTCCCTTTTGCACAAAATGACCACTAGTGATTCTTAAAATGCAGAACTCAATCTAGTGCTAAGGCATTCAAAGACCTATCAGATATTCTAAGAACCAACTGCTTCTAACATTTTTTCTATTGCAAACCAAGTTCTCAAGTCTAACTAGGACTCCACAATTGAAAACTTGGATATAGTCTTTTGCTAAACCTTTGCAACTCCAAGCAGAAGCTGGGGGGGGGGGGGAGCCTCCATATGAAGCCCAAAGAATAGAAATACAATGAAAAAGACTAAATTCCTGATGACAATGGCTGACACACAGATCCCAAAATGGAAATATAAAAACCATCGGTTAAAAAGGCACATTTGACAAGTTGTAAGCCACTGGGACATTTTAACAGCTTTACTCTGTTAAGTATGTCTGGAACCACACTGGGTTTTGGGTGCTCAGAGAAGAAAGCAGGCCCCGGTTCACCCTGGGCACTCAGAGTTAAACAGAAGCAAGAATAAAGGGAAGACTTTGGACTCAGAAACAAAGTGAGGGTATTGGAAGGGAGGGGGGTGGGGGGATGGGAGAGCCTGGTGGTGGGTATTGAGGGCACTTACTGCATGGAGCACTGGGTGTGGGGCATAAACAATGAATCTTGGAACACTGAAAAAATAAAATAATGTAATAAATTTTTTTTTAATTTACAATAAAAGAATAAAGGGAATACAACTATTAAGTAGCCCTCCTCAGACAGTAACCCAGGAAAAAGAGGAAAGGGACTGGACGAATCTAGTCTGTTCCCTAGGTGCTCCAAACACATGGTGCAGAGTCTGACATCTTGGTCCCGTGTTTGATGTCTCCAGATGGGATGCTACTTCAAACAAGGTCATGTTAAGGCAAGAAGAGAAAAACTCTTTTTCCAAAAATTAAATACTCAGCATTAAGAACCTTGCTATATTGAGCACTTACTCTGTGCCAGTATGAGCACAAATTACTTACAGATAACATCTTACTTAGTCTTTATAAAAAATTCTATGATATGATTACTTCATTTTATAGTTAAGAGAACTGAGGACCACAGTGAATAAGATAGTAAGTAGTTGTGGTAAAATTTCAAATTCCTTACTAGACCCTAAACAACAACATAATTTGCACTAATAAGAGAACATTCCAGAAAATATTTTTCTCTCTATCTTCCAAGCAAAGAAAAGTAGTAACAACAATTTGGAATTTCATCAGGAAACTCAAACTTGTTTCAAAACACAATAAACTGCAATTTCAGATACATGGATGATTCTTTGAGGCAAATAATCACCTTTTCCATATATAATCTAGTAAATTATCTTTCCAAGGAGAGAGAATGGCAAAACTTCATAACAGATCATGCAAGTCAGTAGATTCAGAAAAAAGTTTAATGTTTTAAGAAAAAAAGAAAACTACTTAAAAACAAATGATATGGTCTTGTTTCCTTTCCCAATACACATGACTTCATAGATAGACACACACACACACGCACACACTCTCTCTCTCTCTCTCTCTCTCTCTCTCTCTCTTTTAGGTCTACCTGTCTCCTCAAGGAGGGACAATGGTTCAATTTAACACATTAGGTCAATTTAGCCCTGTCTTTTCTGTATCATTGACTTGTTTTATGGCTGTCTGTCACTATGTCATTGCACATTAACTCTTAAGAGAAAAATTTGAATATCCATCCCAAAGCTTAGCTCACCTTCATCAAAATTCTTCCGTGATTACTTGGTTCTTTGACCCTTTTTTAATCTATGTCCCATATTAACAGTTAAGAGAAAGAAGCAAGAAGGTGAAATTGATGTTAAGTAGGAAAGAATTTTTGCCCTGACAAATTTCAGTCTATAAAATTATTAACTCCAGGAACCAGAATAGGATTTAAATGCCATCTTTTAATGTTACTTTTAAATATTTTATTTATTTTATATATATATATATAAAATAGATAGATAGATAGATAGATAGATAGATAGATAGATAGATAGATAGATAGATAGACGGCACAAGCTGGGAGAGTGGCAGGCAGAGGGAGAAGCAGTCTCCTTGCTGAGCAGGGAGCCTGATGCCGGACTTGATCCCAGGACCTTGAGATAAGGACTTGAGCCAAAGGCAGATGCTTAACTGACTGAGCCACCCAGCTGTGCCTTTTATTATTATTTTAAAAAGATTTTTTCAATATAGCATTAAAATAGAAAAGGATACAAGCCGACTGATGGAGACATGTCATAGATGTAATTAAAGCTATAGGTGTGCAGAGTACTGTCAGCCCAGACATGCATTGTCACTGATAAAGAAAAAAAAAAAGCCACAGACTTTTAAAAAAATCTTTTACTAGTTAACTACACCAAAAAGATTCCCAAGACTTTGGAAATGTTGTACAATATGTGTCAAAGAGAAGTCTCATTCTCTTTACAGCTCTGCTGAATGTTTTATGTCCCCATCATTTCTGTTGCCTCCTCTTTTGGTGATATACATGTCATGTGCCTATGGACCTAAAGGGAAAACTCACATAAACACAATGTCTGCACTGATGTCTTTACAGTTTGTCCAGAGTGAAGGCAGCATCTATTGAGTGTGATACAACTCCATGGCAGTGTATCAGCGAGAGACTTTGTAAAAGGGAAAGGCTAGATGCTAAGTGCCTGTTCTGCCTACTAGGTAAATTATGCATACTGCCTACTTTTTCTTAAATTCTAATGCTCCAGCTAGATTAGATTAGTCATTAAAAGACTTTGTGTCTTTTTTTTTTTAATGCCATGACTGGATGTGAAATTGACCATGGATGAAATGACCATTCATGACCTTGGATAAAATGCCATTTGGAAAATACTGTAAGTTAATTTACACAATATTTTTTCTATTTTATTTTACTTATTTTATTAGTTTTTAATTTAAATTCAATTTAGTTAACATTTACTGTACTATTAGTTTCAAGGCTAGAATTCAGTGATTCATCAGTTGCATATAACACCCAGAGCTCATTACATCACATGCTCCCCTTAATGTCCATCATCCAGTTACCTCTCCCACCCATCTCCCCTCCAGCAACCTTCAGTTTGTTTCCTATAGTTGAGTCTCTTAGGGTTTAGCTCTCTCTAGAATATTCCATTAATTGAGATCTTACAAATCTAGCATTTACATGGAAGGCAACAAAGACAAATTATTTTACTAAACTAAACAACCTTTTGGTCAGAAGAGGTAAAAATCCAACAGAGGCTAGCTTAAACAATACTGAGAGAAGCAATTAAAAATAACACGTACTGAGAACTTTCTGTATTCTAGACATTTAGCTAAGTATTTCTCATACATTAGATTTCAGAGAAATCCATAAAGCAAGGACTATTGTTGTCTGTTTCTTGATAGATGAGGAAACAAGGCTCAGAGAGCTAAAGCCATTTGTCCACACCCATGGAGCTAGACAGTGATGGACTGAATTCAGAAATGAGACAGACTGTGATTCCACTAGGACAGAAAGGAAATTTAGTAGAAGAAAACTAGGGGATGTTCACCAATGGGAGGAGGAACATAACAATGTCTTACAAAGGCAGGACAGAGGACAGGAAATAAAATCAAGAGTTCTCTGTCACCAAAATCTTCTTGTATCCTCTCCTCTTGCATACTAGTAATGACCATGTATCAGGGAGAGCAGGCTCTCAATTTCCTGCCTTCAGAATTAGAGTAGAAAAGACACAGCCCCACCATGAGCAGTACCTAGCATTAGAACATTCTAGGGAAGGGCTCTATGAATACCTGCCCTTGGCCATGACACTGTGCGGGTGAAATGCTACAAACGGCCCATTTGCAGTTTTGAAGAGAGTCAGAAGTGTTTGGAGCCATTATGGAATCACATGGAGGGAACTGGGAAGGAGTGGCTCCCCCCGAAAAGAAACGTGCTGTTAACAGAGAAAATAAAGGTGATTATATTAGGATGGAAATAACAGTGGGTGCCCATTATGCTTGGACTCAGAGATTCTACATTCCAGCTTTGGTCTAAGTATGATGGGTCAGGTGAATGCAAAGACATCTGTATGCCTTTTAAACTGTCTAAGAAAGAATAATCATTCTTATCCAACCTATTCCACAATCTTTTCGAATATGAGGATGTTTTCAAAAAATTAAAAATCATCCATGTGATTTATGATCATTTCAACAAGGCAATATTTTGTACTATTATGGAGATAAAAATGTTTAGGAACTAAGTAAATTGTGTGCAAGATTTTGGCTTGCTGAAGAGATAATTTCTTTCAAGGACTTTAATAGTATTGCATAAAATACCACACTCCAATGTGAAATGTACACTAAACATAATTTTTTAAAATTTACTTATGAAAGTAGATATAAAAATCCTTTGACTGACAGAATATTCTTTTTTTTTCTATTTAGAATGTAATTAATTTAATTTTACAGAATTAGAAAAACATCTCCATGTCCAGACTATGCAAGGTACACACACACAAGAGCATACATATGTAAGATTTAACTGGAGAAAGCATTACTTACTCTTGATAGTTTTTGACACCTATTTGAATCTGTGAGAATATTTTGCTGTTGTGGTAGATTTTTACCAGAGAATGCCCCAATCTCTTCTTCCTTCTCTTATCTTACCTGAGCATGCCCTTACTAACTGATCTTTCCTGACCACATCCTTTCAAATCAAATTATAAGAGGTCATTTACACAACTATGACAGAATATTCTTTAACACTTTTCATATTTCTATTATAAAATAATTGTAAACAGAATCTTCCATATACTTCTCACTAATTAAATTTATATATTTATAATTTATTCTTCAATTCATGTATGCATGTACTTACTTGTTCACAGAAGCTGTATTAAACTCTCTTACCATAATGAATTCAAATTAATAAGCCCAACTCTATTAATAAACAGACAGCCACTAGGCTTCATTGATTTCACTCAACAAATCCTGCTAGTAACAACAAACTCAAATTTGTCTGGTTTACTGATTCTAACAGTCTTGCTCTGCCATTAAATATAACTTCCCCCCAAGGGGCGATGAGAATTTTGTAATAAAGTTTTAATTTTCTAGAATCACAGGCAGCCTCTTCTGAATTTTGCTTTATGTGTTGCCTTGGCATTCTACCAAGACTTGGTAGGTCAAAACCCATACTACTAGATGGCTCCACCCACAATCAGTCAAGTTAAAACATGTCTTCAGAGGTGAGAGAGAAACTCTCCCCATGGACCAGAGAAAGAATTTCAAGAGATATTTGGACAATAACAACAACAATCTGAAAAATCCTTGAATGATCTCATTCTTCTAATCCCTTTTAAAATTTACATAATCATGAGAGGCAATGTCTACCCAAAGAATTAAAGTGAGGAAAAAGCATGCCTTGCTTATCTCAATTACTAATATCCAACAGCAAAACATAAACATCCTTTCTATTTATCTAATACAATATCATTAAGCACCCAAAATTATGTTTGCTCATTTTCCATAAATAAGTCTCTTCTTATACATAAATGACCCACAGAAATAGCTTTCTCTTTGCTCTTTTCTTCTTCAAGAAAGACTTCATTTCCACCACCAATTCTTGCACATGTCACCATATAAATTAAAAAAAAAAACAGTTCCTATGGATCACTTTACATATCACTAAGCATATCTGCATATCTTGAAAGAATGCGTATAAATATTGAAGCCAAATGGATCCACATTGACAGGGAATTGACTTAGAAAGTTCAGCATTGTTTTTTCCCATATTGACAGAAATCAGAGTAACCAGTGCATCTTCCTGTCTTTTAGAGTTATTTTACTCAGTGGGTGGGAAGAAATTACAAATATACCTCAAAAGCCAAAACAATTCTGAAATATAAAAGCACTACCTAAATGGAATTTGATATGAAAGCTCTTGGCCCCATTTGGCAAAATAGAAACCTCTGCTCATATTTGGTTACTTCTAAGGCAAATCCCCTAGAATAGTCTAATCTGTGTTCCCAGAATATTTAAATTTAGAATGTAACTTACAAGGAGCCCTCCAAATCCAGCACATTCAGAAGCTCTCACTGAGCAGTCATATTTGTATTCAGCACTGGAAGATGCTAACTGCTACTTGCTAAAAATGGTGCAGGTTTGCTGAAATGTCTATTTTAAATCCAGCATCCTTTATTAGAGAAGTCAGTCTGTGGCATTGTGTTCTCAGTTCCCTGCCAAAAGGCAACCCCCACTTTCTGGAAATAGCTGACAGATGCTTCCTTCATGGTAGAACCTGACTGCCCATCGCTGTGTTTTTAAGATGTCCTGTTGAAAGCTGGGCTTTCCCATCAGTTTTATGTGTTGCTCCCAACAAAGGAGAAACTGTAATGATAAAAAGAAGCTACCAGAGAAGGGAGAGAGCATACTGCCTTCTACGTGAAACTGAAGTCGCTATGTTTGTTTCTGCAACCCCAAAAAGGAGCTGATACCTAAAAAGAAAATGGGGATAGATTTTTCTTAAAAGTATTTCAAAAGAGTGGTAAGCAGAAAGAAAAGTGTGTCATTCAGAATAGAATTTCCAAATGTCTGAGTATCATGTCCATTTCTAAGAGTGTTCCCTGACAACGTTCTGTCCCTGCCTGCTCACTCAGTATCCACACTGTCCGAACTCCGGCCTCTCCTGACTTCCAGGCCTGGGAGATACAAGGCAAACCCTGCCTCCAGTGAAACTGACAAGGAGTAGAAATGTCCCCAGGGCTCCAGGTCTCCACAGAAGTGTTTCCTCCTCAGAGAACGCCTTCTCCCACAAGCAGATTGGATTAGGCTCCACTATAGATTTTACTGGAATTGTGCACTTTCCCTTCATACCACTTATTTGACTGCACAAATAGCATTAAGTGATTATTTACAATATCCTTTGCTTTCTGCAGATTGCAGGAAATGAATTAACAAATGCCACTAAAACATGGGAAAATATCTGGGTTAAAAACCACAAGAAACTACATTATTTGGGTGCTGTGCTACAAAACACCAAATGAAACCTAAGAAAAAGAAGGAAGGACAGGGCAGAGGGAGGGAGAGAAGGAGAGAATAAGGGAGGGAAAAACTGATTCACCTGAGGGAAGAGCCCATGGTCAATGCAGTTTAAGATAATGGTGCTTCTGGAGCTGAAAAGCATGTGACCACATCTAGTTTTCCTCTCTGCTCTCTGAGCTCTATTTCTATAGGTTGGCTGGCTCCTTTTACTGGCCTTGCTTTATGGTTTCATGCTTACTGGCTTATGGCTAGTGGGCAACACAGGCAGTCTGCTTCTGTAACAGCTCAGCTGAAGTCATAGAATTTAGTCCTTTTGGCTACATCTTGCCTTGGCACACATGCACACCCTTGAGCCAGTCAATGTGGCAGCAATTTGTGGACATGCTAATTAGCCTAAGCCAATCAAAACTCATTCTCAGAGCCAAGCATAGGCTGTTCCCTTCCAAATCTCATTCAAATTCAGAGTACTATTCAAAAGACAAAAAGTAAAAATGGATCCTGAGGGCACGAGAAACAAATTTTCACATCGAGACCTACTAGATTTTGCACTGGAAGCCACAAAGAGATTTTCGGTGGAAAAATAGCTAATCCAGATTTAGATTTTTTACTGGCATCGATGTAGAATAGTTGGGTATCAAGGGAAGAGCATATTCAAAAGAACATTGAATTACAATGCATTGAAACACAATGCCTAACCCCATTTCCCCATATTTTAGAGAAGGCATCAAAACACAGTTATCTCTGAGCAGACTTTTACTAATGTAAAAGCTGCAACTCAACTAGATGCACCCAACTAATTTGCTATAGACTGGATTTTTATGTCCTTCTCCAAAAATTCATATGTTGAAATCTAGTCCACAGTATGATGGTATTTAGAGGTAGCCTTCTGTGGGTGATTAGGCCATTGGGGGTGGATCATAAATGGGATCGATGCCTTATAAAAGGGACCCCAGAGAGCTCTCTTGTCCCTTCTGCCATGTGAGGGCGCATTAAGAAGGCCACTGTCTGTGAACCAGGATGTGAGCCCTCACCCAGACAACAAATCCTATACTTCCTGGTCTCTAGAACTACGAGAAATAAATGTTGTTAAGGCACCAGTCTATGCTATTTTTGTTATATTATCCATAACAAACTAAGACATAATTCTAGTACTATTTGTGCTAAACACAGGAAAAAGGAGACTCTTTCCTATCTCATTTGATGTCACACCAGCTAAAAAAGTACATCACTTAGCTTGCTGCACAAAAATTCACACCAAAAGTTAGTGGTTTGAAGAACAACCAAATAGTCAGCATGCAATTGTATAGAATGCAATTTGGGCTAGGCTCAGCTTATTTTGGCCTCCACAGCTGACCTCAGCCAGGATTCACTAGAGCAAGCTTTCAAATCATATGGGGTCCCTTGTGTCTCCTTCATGTGGTCGATCAATGCCCAGCAGATTATTCCAAGTCTACAAACAGAGTGGCAGTGTGGTTTACACGAAGGAAGAAAGCAAGAACCGATGTGCAAGTACTCGTCCAATTTCTATTTACATCACATTTGCAAACGTTCACTGGCTGAATCAAACCACGTGGTCAATGTGTGAGTTCATGTGAGAAAGCCGTACTCTAAGGCACGGAGGGAGGGACATGTGAACAAATCGGGGCTATTCCGACAAACAATCCACCACGGTGACCAATATTTGACCCAAAGTATTGACCACAGGATGACTTCTTACTTTTAAACTTGAAGAAGCTTCATAAATTCTTAGGGCTGGCAGCATTTAGGATGGTATTTCTTATTCTCTCCAAAAGATAATTACTCTCAGACGCCAGTTCTGGAAAATTGGGGTGATGAGTTTTTGCTCTGCTATCTCACTTAACATCATTGCATTAGCCTTCTCTGACACAAATATTCACAAACACACTGCTATTAAAATTTATAAGGCTTCTTTTCTTCACTAAAAAAAAAAAGAAATTCTAATTAGTACCAATTTAATTTAATTTTGATCTTAATATTATCAGTGCTATTCTCATTATTAATCTTCACTAACCAGTTTCAATCAATTCTCAACAGTGAATCTCAATCTAAAAGCTCATGAAAACCTGTTCAACCTGCAAATCAGGTATGATTAAGCTCCTCACAATAACGAAGCCTACTAAAAACTCCGTAAGCTGGGTAAATTAATATCTATCTTAATGAAGCTGAGAAAGTACTGACTCAAAAAATCCAAAAACCCAACTTTATTTTTTAGCCATGAGGGAATAACAAGGACCAGATTTACCTTCTCATCTGAAATAACTAAAAACCATACAAAATATTTGAAAAAAATATTTTTTAGATTTCAGACAACAGGTAGTTCAGGACAGTAATCCTTTGGAGAAAGGAAACATACAAACTAAATTACTATTCTCCACTTACTGACTGAAGAGAGTTTCCACGTTGCAGTGCAAGGGAAGAGAAGCCAAACAGAGCCTAGAATTCCTGATTTAGACATAGAACTGAGAATACAGAAAGGCCAAGGTGATGAGAATTTATAGGGCAGAATATCAGAGAGGACAGAGGTATATGGATAGGTGAAAGCTAGAAAGAGAGCAGGATGGTGGCAATTCAAAGACTGTGAAGTTCCTCTCACAAAGGAGCAGGTGACATAATCCCTAGGGTTCACACAAGGCCTGGAGTGAGTGGGTTTGTGTTCTCATCAGCTAGAATGAAAAAATCTTGTGGTACGTGAGTAGGGTACTCAATAGGGGGGAAAAGAGCCCTAGACTACAGATTGGTCTGGTCCTGCCTAAAACGGCTTAAGAGCAAGCCATAATAGAACCAAAAGCTTTCTAAGTAATTTAACTGCACTCCAGAATAAAATCAAGAATATTTATAGAATGTAAAAATATACAGGGTGAAATTCACATCTTTATTCCAAAAATTATTTAAAAAAATATTAGTCGCGTAAAGAAGAAGCAAAATCCACAGTGAAGGGGAAAAACAGCAAGAGAACTAGGAACAGAAATGACACATGATAAAATTGGTAGATAAAGACAATAAAACAGTTGTTATAACTCTAATCCATATAACTAGTGTCCATGCATTAAAGAGGATAAAGGAAATCATGAGCTCAGCAGAGTTTTTCACAGAAATTGATTTTAAATTTTATATAGAAAAGCAAAGGATGTACTATACCCAAAACGATTTTTGAAAAAAAAAAAAAAACGCTGTTGGAAAATTATACTAGCTGATTTTAAGATTTATTATAAAGCTACATAATAAGACAGTGTGCTAATGGTACAAAGACAGTCAAAAGACCAACGGAACAGAACTAAATTATACACACACATACATAGATAGATAGATAGATAGATAGATAGATATCATTGACAAAGATGTCAGTGCAGTTAAGTGGGGAAAAGATAATATTTTCAGCAAATGGTGATAAGAAAAAAAAACCTTAATCATTACCTTATACCATTTATAAAAATTAACTACAAATAATTCATAGACTTAAATGTAAGAGATAAAATTATGTGAAGAAAGGAAAAGGGACTTTGGTTTTGCAGAAGTTTCTTAAATGGGAACAAAAAGCTTAAACTATAATAGAAAAAATCAATGAATTAGACTTCATCAAAACTGTAAAATTTTGGTTTTTAAAAGATACTGTCATAACAATGCAAATGCATCTCAATGTTTATAGGAAATATATCTGAAACATATACCAACAAAATACTTGTATCTAGAATGCATAATAAACCCCTGCCATTAAATAACAAGAAAATTTGAAGAGTTGCTTCACTGAAGAAGATGCCTAAATGGCAAGTAAGCACATAAAAGTCATTTTGAAAAATGTAAATTAAGACTGCAGTAAGATAGTAAGACAGATCAATGAGAAAGGCAAAAGTTAAAAAGACTGATCATATGATTGTTAGCAAGGATGTGGAGCTGCTGAAACTCACACACTGATCACGGGAATATGAACAGTTTGGCAGGTTTTTCTTACTTTCTTTTTGTTTTCCTCCTAGTAATCTTGGTCCTAACTTTATGTAAATTGAACCAATCTAAAATAGTTTTAAAAAATCCAAAACAAAAATATGAGAAGTAAGAAGTAGAGAAGTAGAAATGCTTTCCTTTATTTCTACCACTGGGTACAGAGGGACACAATTTACACAGCAAACATGAGAAGATTAAGAAGAAATTATGTTGAAGTAGAAAATACCTCCTCAGGTGTGTCTGTAACAAAAAGACAGCATTCTTACTTTTGGTCCACCTGTGTGGCTCAGTCGGTTAAGCATCTGCCTTTGGCTGAGATCATGATCTCAGGGTCATGGGATCTAACCCAGTGTCAGGCTCCCTGCTCAGTGAGGAGTCTGTTTCTCCCTCTCCCTCTGTCCTTCCCCTGCTATTCATGCTCTTTTTATTGCTCTCTTTCAAATACATAACATCTTTAACTGTCTTTCTGCCATTGACTTATTTCACTTATCATAATACCCTCCAGTTCCATCCACGTCGATGGCTGAGTAATACTCCATTGTATACATAAACCACATCTCACTTATCATATGGTTTCACTCATATGTGGAAAATAAGAAATAGTGCAGGGGATCACAGAAGGGAAGAAAAAATCAATGGGAAGAAATCAGAGAGGGAGATAAAGCATGAATGACTCTTGCCTCTGGGAAACAAACTGAGGGTTGTGGAAGGGGAAGTGAATGGGGAGGATGGGGGAGGTGGGTGATGGGCCTTAAGGAGGGCATGCGATATGATGAACTCTGGGTGTTACATGCAACTGATGAACACTACATCTGAAACTATGTTGATTAATTGGATTTAAATATATTGTCAAATGCCTTTTCTGCATCAATTGAGAGTACCATGTGGTTTTTCTCTCTTCTCTTATTGATTTGTTCTATCACGTTGATTGTTTTGCGAGTGCTGAACCACCCCTGCATCCCTGGGATAAAACCCACCTGGTCATGGTGGATAATCTTTTTATGTATTGTTGGATCCTGTTAGCAAGGATCTTGTTGAGAATCTTGGCGTCCGTATTCATTAGCGATATTGGTCTGAAGTTCTCCTTTTTGATGGGGTCTTTGTCTGGTTTGGGGATTAGAGTGATGCTGGCTTCATACAAAGAGTCTGGAAGTTTTCCTTCCGTTTCTATTTTTTGAAAGAGCTTCAGGAGAATAGGTGTTATTTCTTCTTTGAATGTTTGGTAGAATTCCCCAGGGAATCCGTCTGGGCCTGGACTCTTGTTTTTGGGGATGTTTTTGATCACTGCTTCGATCTCGTTACTGGATATAGGTCTATTCAGATCGTCAATGTCTTCCT